>JARJDU010019309.1:0-11241 GCA_030264695.1 Lissagria laeviuscula | reverse complement strand
TCCATTTTAATTGCTATTCTTTCAATTGCATCATTAACCCCAGATCGCCGTCTCAATGTTTTGCTTTTGACTTTTTCTCTCAATGTGATTCCGAGCATGGAGCGTTCCATGACTCGTTTCGTTACCCAAATCTTATGAACAGACCTTTGTGTGAGCGTTAGAATTTCTGTATGTTAGAGCATTATAAAATGTCTTAAAGCAGGGTTGTCCAAAATCTTTGTTACTCTGGGGCCACATTGATAAAAGTAATGGATTTTTAAGCCGCACACCTAGAATAATTCTCTCAACACCTCCCTTCCCCTCCCCCTCTCCCGTCCCTAAAGAACGGAAATGTCAAAAATCAAATTTTGCCTAAGTGGCACCTAAATAAAGTAATAAGTTTAAAAAAAATCTAGTTCTGCGTTTGGGCGTCGACTGAAGGAGTATATATATAGATAATTCTTCAGTCAACAGTTTGGGCCGCATTGGAATGGACTCGAGGCTTCTCGAGCTCAAGCTGGTAATGTTCAATCTTGAGAAAATTCAGAAAGACGGGTTCTAGCACAAATAATTTTTTTCTACAATATTTCAAGCTATTTTTAATTAGCAATCGATTGGTTCAGTAAAGACCGATGATAGAGATCGTTTGAATAAAGTAATTGTATATGCTGTAATCGGAAAATTTAAAATACATTTATGTAGTTTACGAGTCATAAAAATTCAAGACAAATTTACATCCCATAATTCGATGAGAGATTATTGGTATTGCTGTTTTTAGTCGTACTTGCAGATGGCGACAAAAACCGGTACACTTGCGACCCTAATATCTCGAGAACAGTAAGGATTTGAAGAACACTAAAAATCTGCTCTAGAAACAGTGATAAAAAGTCAAGGCTAAAAAGTAATACTAACTATCGTAAAAATTCGAGCCGCTCGAAAAGCTCGACGAGTCTTAGTAGACAGTTCGAGCTTAAGCTCCAAATTTGAGAAATATACACTTCTCTGAACTTATTCATGTAGTTCCATTAATTACGTTTAACTGGTGATATAATATGCAAATGTGCAAAGCCTAATTAGTAGTCCTCGCAGATCTCAGCGGAAACAAACTTGTGTCTTTATCTGGTTCCTTTTCGAAACTACAATAATTTTTACTTATATTTTCCTCAATATCTGACCTTCACTCATGCGCCAACCACACGATAACAGCGAACAAGAATTGTTTACTTAAATACGCAAAATTTGGAGCTATATAGTTCATTTTAAAGACACGACCAAATGCTTCATATTGATAACTTTTCACACAAGTTGATTTGTTTGCAAAAAATATTGAAATATGTTCATTAATTGATATCATTAAGTTATCTATTTAAACGGTCAAGCTAAAAGAATATTCTAGAATCCATTATACTTGTATATATTCCTGAAGAATATCATTGCTACCGGAAATAAAATAAATGAGGTTAGGTAATTATATTGCCATAGCCACAATTTTCTATAGAAGCAAAGGCTTATAATCTTCATAAGCAAACAACTTCTTACTTACTTACATCAATACGAAATAATTCAACAATATCTCATTTTCTAAAGCTGATGAAACAAGAAATTCAAAGAAGTATCATAAACTTTATTATAAGAAGAGACTCAACTTCATATAGTTAGCCTGATATTTTGATATTTAAATCTTGAAATAATCCAAACACCTACCCTCCCAATAGGCCTATATCCATCGGCAAACACAAATAACCTCGTTAGTTTATTGTCCCACAGCTGGACAATGCATCCATTTTGGCAGGTATTCAATAGATGAAAAAGTATTATTAATTTATTCTCAGTATCCGAGCATTAGCCACTACCGTAAATATAAATTTAAAAGAATTTGGCTTAAACAAATCTTCCCTACCGTGCACTTTACGTTCATTCTCGACCTTACATCTCAGCGCCGCGCGCCGCCTGTACTGACAAAAGTACCAATATAGTAGCAACAGGTAGGTATATGGTATATTCGGCCGGTAGCAGTTGAAATAGTTGGGATTAAAAAATATTAACCTGGATTAAGTTTATTGTTTGGGTTGATTGGGATTTGAAAAGGTGTGGCAACTTGCATCTTGCATCTAGAGAAATCAGGGCTGGTGTCGGTAACCTCGTGTGAATAATTTTCTTCTGGAGTTTTATGCAATAGAATCTAAATAAATAAATTCAGGTTGACCTTCTAAATCAGACAACGCCAACCAGCGACCCGCCGTGACCATTTCTGCGGCCCCTTTTTTAGATTCGAGGGATGCCAATTGAAGCATTGTGAGCTGTTATAGATAGGTAGATGGGTATCATAGGCAGATTTTATATTTAGATTTTCTTTAAAATTTTGCTAACAAATTGAACCCAAAGTAAAACTTTTTTATCAGAAAACTTTTTTTCATCTATGGCTCCTTAGGTTCTAATTTTGCTAGAGTTTTCTTCCGTTTCAATAATAAATGATCGGCTAAAGCGGCGGGTTTAGAGCTGACGGAAACTTAGGCGCACAATCATCAGTTTAATATTCTTCGTAAAGGGGCTTTGCAGCCACTTTCGAACTTTAGAGACCCTCGTGACTTGAGAAGCCTCAGGCGCGCGCCTCTTGCGCCTGTACCGCCACTGGTCCGCTAAATGTTCACGTACGTCACTCTACAGCTATAATTCTAATTACAAACATAACATTTAATCATACAATAAATAGAATTACAACTTCTCGTGTACAATTATACCAATAATTGCATTATACACATCTCAATTGCAACTTTACAATGTATCATAATTGAAATAATTAATTTGATTATGTGTACATGAACAAGTGCGCAGCAAATCGTGCATCCATATAAACTAGGAGTAACTCACAATGAGTAATTCCATAGGAGCAAAGGAATGTGCAAGCGAATTTGAATGTACGCCAAACGATTCGAACGAAATTAGTAACGCGCGCCGCGACGCGGCCGGCGTAGCGTCACGGCGCTTACGATGTCGTCCTCCGCCCGACCGCGAACGTCCGCATTTCGGCGCGTCTATTTGCGCACCGGCAGCGGTGTTCGTCGGAGAGGAAGGAAGTGTGTAACATACAATATGCTTCGGATCGGTGTGCCAAGAAACGATGATTCAAGTTTCATGATTCGTACGCACGACGTTCTGGATTTTTTGAGATTATACAGGATGTGTGGTTACCTGATAACTAATTCCCCAAAAGTTAAGTTTTAAAGCTCAACAGTTGGTAGCTACGTAGTATCATTTTTCCAGTAGCTCATCGGCATTAGTCATTTGTTAGTATATGATAGTTTCATTCGACTCATTGTTTATGCACCTTGTAAATTTCGCCGTGCATTTTTGGCATGCGTATCGTCAACAACATGGACATTTCATTTCATATTTCACTATAGTTCGCTTCTTGTTTGTTTTTTATGCGACGCGCATGTGGCTCTCAATAAACGATGCAAGTAAATCGCTTTTTACTCGAGCGTGTTGTATAAATGAGCACATAATGAGATCATCGTGATCAAGTGCATTACAATTGTAAGATATCCGACATCCGGTTACTTTCATATACATACTGATCATTTATTTTTGACCGTTAGTCAATGTCATAAAAATAACAATTGACAATTTACCAACGAAATTCGAATTTAAGCGAGAAGACGATACCATCAATTTATGCAAAGACTAAACCACGTAATGCACGCATCGAGTGTTCCTAATTGTATAATTTCATCAGCGTTAGTTTTTGCCGTCGCTCGTTTACTGGAAGCGGGCCGAGCGCAAGCCATAGAGCCGCGAGATAAAACTGCCAGACGTATAAAGCAATTAGCGTAGGTCGAAACATTCGCCGTCGACGAAAAAACGCACGCCGCGCGCATTGCATAATGAGCCGTTTCTGCAATAATTGACCTATTACGTTACGCGCGGTTATGTGCGCGCGCGGTCGTGGTGTAAGTCGTTTTCCGGGTCGCTATGCGACGTATGCGTGGATCCACAATTCCCCACACACACTACACACAACTTCTATTTGTTCTTCTAGTAAGTCTGTCATCTTTCATAAGCATTCGTAATAAGTGTTAACTGCACGAGCGCACCATTTAAGTTGCTGTAAGCTGTGAAAGTGGGTTCAGGTTCAGCATCTGCAATAAGATTTGTTTAGGGGATATAGGGCTATAGGATAAGGGTGATGTACATAAAGCATTGTCGGATATATGTAAAAAAAACGCATGCAGGCATGTAATTTCCTTCTTTTGATAGGGTCGCTAAGCTATTGTGTACCAGCAGGAGAGGAAAGTTATGCAGGAAGACTCTTCTCTCCCACTAAAACATGACCGAATCACGCTTGCAAGTGTAGATCCGGTCTGAACGGCAACGTCGCATATGTACACTAATCAAGGGTGTGTAACCATCAAACTTTCTCTGTAACTCTAAACAGCATCAATATTTAATTCAAAGAAATGATATCTAGAACAATGTAGACAAATATTATAAGAGAAAAGAATCACATTTATTGATATTAAGAATGGATGAAAATGTCCCAAAGAGTATCGAACACAACCCTGCTGTAACGCACAGTCAGCATCACCGCCGACCGCGATCGGACTTGTTATTCCAGTCTCGGCCTGTTTCTAGGATGTGCACCGCATCGCCCAATCCATCGCACTCCACCTCGTCCAAGCCAGCTTTGACTTCTCTCGCTCTCGATTGGAACGGCAAGCTCATCTGCACAGTGCACAACAGTGCGAGTTCCTCGTTCCTAGTTGCCCCTCCACCACCGCAAACTCCCGCACACTCCAAGTGGCAAGCGGTCGCGGACGCTATTTCGAAACTGAAATCAACGTCAGCCAGTAGTGGTAAGGTGGCAGTCGTTGAGGCAAGTCACAGTTACTCCTACAATTATATAGAGTCCGCAGCTTCAGTTGCACGCACAAGTGATCGCGACACTTTGTTTTACGATAGTTAGTGAAGCAGTGTGTCCAGTGTTCATATAGCCAAAAAGCATTCGGAATACGCGCGTTTTTAGTGAATTATTGAAACTTGATGTAGTGCAATTCTGTGGATTAACTATCATACTCTGAAGGATATCAAGGATACAGTACGCAGCAGTTCTATCTAAATCCTGGCTTGCAGTATATCCAAAGGTAAATATTTTCTTATTTTGTTGGGTTATCAGTTGTTTTCCGGTTTGTGCTAAGTGTATTGAATTTAGAATATTATAGTGGCGAATATCGGATGAAATTATTTTGTAGACAGTTTAGGCAGTAGAACAACGTAGAACTTTTTCTTTCCGAGGCGACAACCTGTTGCGTTGATTACGCGGTGAACTACTTCCAAGGAGGATGTGATATCATCCAGTCACGTTTTACAACGTCGGCGGAAAACGCCAACCGCAAGAAAGGAAATAGCATAACACGGCTAACTTTGATTAATGTATAAACATGTGGGATGTGGATTTATATTCATGCCAGAAGCCGGAAAGCCTACTCATCAATTGCCAATAATAATTTACGTAAATCTTTTGATAACGTTTTATAACTTCTGTAAATATTATGTCTTAATATGACACTAAAGTGTACTATACTATACATACAATGTCTAAACAACTAAAGATTTTACTAAAATCATTACATTTTATGATTGGAGTACATTGTTGGGTTACATAAGTGCTCGAGATTTTTTTCATTGCTTGTTGCGGGTCTAATGGAGCGCTTCGGGCTCGAGTATTTCCGGGAAGTGAGGCGCAGGTATATTTAAGGCCGAAGCCTCTCAGCAGCATTCACGTGGCTTAAAATTGCTCTCAAATTCTTTCGTTGCGTTACGTTGCTGCTTGCCTTACTGATGATCTACAGTTTCTCAACTATTGTAGGATTATATTAACCTTGTGGAGGCCAATCACCCATGCGTGTGATTTTCGAAATAGATTTATGAACTTCTACCTAGAGGAAGGAAGCGTCAATCCAATCAAACTGAAAAACTGTGTAATTCGAAGAAAATTTCAGGTGAAAATTAAATACCACAACGGAGGCATTATTTGTCTAGACTCTAGGAAACCTTAGATTAGATAATAAACGCTTAAAGTGACATGACTCGATGGCAATAAAACCGTTTTGCTAACAAAAAAACATTAAATTACATTCAGGTATGCAATAATTTCACCTCAGCTATAAATGTAAATTATGAGCCGAGTGCGGCACGTGGAATCAGAGTTTTTAGTCGTCAACGCCTGGCTCATAAATCTTTGAAAGTTCAAACTTCACGCGGATCATGACAACAATGGTTGGAAATAAAACGAGATATGTATACATGCATTATGCCTTGTTCTCGTCATAATCTCGCGTACTTCCTGTTCGCTCCTCGAGACTGCTAGTATTCTAGCAGAAGCATAACTTCGATCGAATCAAATGTTAAAACAACTTGTATTTGTTGCTTATAGCTAGCTGGCAAAATAACAAACATTTGTGTAAGTACGAACTGCAATATGTTGATTTGTGCACAGTTGCGGTGCTGCCTCCGTTGCAAGAATAAAGCAACGCGGAAGTGTAAAGGCGCTCGGCTTGGCATTGACACATTTCTTCCTGGTTGAGCTCCGCACACGGCGGGTTTCAAATAAAACCATTAAAGACAGCTTAATATGGTCCGATACACAGATCTATATAGATATTACAAGTAGAAATGTACCGATCTGCTACTGTTGTTTGTTATAACAAAGACTTCCTGATTCATTGAATCCATAAACTCCACACAATTTTATGTTAGTGCTTTGAGGGAAGAATATGATGGCATTGGCAGGTAGTTAGTAAACAACGTAGTCAACGTTTCTGCACAAATTCCAAAGTGTCTATTAGCGTCTGTTGGAACACCAGGTTTACTCAGCGCGTTCCTGGTACATGTTTATTTATTAAATCTCGTAACCTCATACCGGAAGTCGTCGAGCACACATGCTCTCAATATGGGATACGCTCGGCGTTCGTTCCCACGACTCGAATTTCATTTCATCATCGCAATATTTATAAATTTCTACACAGACACACCATGCGCGCTTACTTATCGACTGAGACGCGCATCTCTGATGTCACTTATTGGAAGAAAAAACAGATTTGCGCAAACACAACGTCTTTACCGAGCGAATTAGCACTCGTTGGCGAACAAACACCGGAAAATACTTAATGCAAATAGTAAAAAGTGTTATGTTGATAGTTATGAGATTTACGGTGTGGTCTACACACACTTGTGTCGGTCGGCAACCTTGAAGGAACTTCCTCACTTATTTGCACGCACAAGACGAGCTAAAAAAAGCCGTAAACTTTATATTCAGCAATAAATTTAATCGAATATGTTATCTTGTCGGTACTTATCTACAATTATACTTATATTTTCTATTTTATGTAAATAATAATTATCTGAGGTTGTTTCAGGTGGCAGAATGAAACTTGTGCCAGGTCCATTACCTCCCATACCAACAGGTAATCCAGCAATGGACAGAATTCCATTACCGTTGCCATTCAGTCCAGATCTTCTCTGGAGGTATCCATTGGGCTTTCCTTCACTAACCCCCCAGACTCCATCATCGCCTTTGTTAGACTACAAGAGTCAACTGCCCAATGCATTACCCCCAGATCCTCGTATTTGGTCCAGAGACGATGTGCTCACTTTCCTCAGATGGGCCGAACGTGAATTCGATTTGCAGCCTTTCGACATGGACGTCTTCCAAATGAATGGTATGTTATTCTATTTTGGCTGGCTTCTTTTATTCAATTTTTACATTTCTCTATTATTTGCAGGCAAAGCAATGTGTCTTCTTACACGAACAGATCTATCAGAACGCGCTCCCGGTTCCGGAGACGTGCTCCACAATGTCCTTCAACTCCTAGTTCGTGAAGCCAACAATCTGCAGCGTTGTTTACCCTCGAGTCCAGTAACGCCAACCTCTCGTCACCCATACCCGCTCAGCCCTCACACATCCCACCCGCCTACACCCAATTGGAACATACTCTCACAGACCAATGACTTTCACCCGCACGCTGCGCAACTAGCAGCACATATCATGGCACAACAGAATTCTGTCACATTAAGTCCAGCTCCTTCTGTGGATAGCCAAGCTGGAGGTAGTCCACAGCATGCGGAAATTGCCGTAGGTGCACAGCATCTCTTCAACCATTCCATCTTTGGCGGCAGTAATAGTAGTGGAGGTAGCAATGGTAGCAATCAAAGTGATTCTGATGAAGACTTTGCCGAAAAGAATGGACATAATATGAGCCCACCGAATACACCCAGCTATGCGATGATCCATCCCCCCACGCATCAGTTCCCACCTCGTAGTCCTAAAGAAACACCGGCTAGCAGTCCTTCCTTCAAGAGGGAATTCTTCCCGAGTGATACGCCTGAACCCAATACAAGTAAGTCATATCTAGATTTATAATCCTAAAGCTTGGTATTAATATGATGCTGGTATCTGTTTAGATGGCAGATTATTGTGGGATTTCCTGCAGCAATTGCTCAATGATCCCAACCAACGTTATACAAACTACATCGCGTGGAAGAACCGCGATACTGGAGTCTTCAAGATTGTTGATCCAGCAGGTTTAGCTAAGTTATGGGGCATCCAGAAGAATCATCTTTCTATGAATTACGATAAGATGTCCCGCGCTCTTCGGTATTACTACAGAGTTAATATCCTCAGGAAAGTGCAAGGCGAAAGGCATTGCTACCAGTAAGTATTTTTGATTATCTTTTTGATTCGCACATGGAATCTAATAAAATCTTCTTCTCTTAAGGTTTCTACGTAATCCCACCGAGCTGAAAAACATTAAGAACATCTCGCTTCTAAGACAGCAGATGTCTCCTACGCAGCGTACACCACCGGTGTCTCTGCCAACAGTAAGCACTGCCACACCAACCATCACCGTGCAATCGTCACACATCAAGCCTGAGCCCATCGATGCCGAGATCAATGTGCATAGTAACGACTATGATGATAAACCTACTGACCTCAGCATGGATGTGCCCACAGACCTGAGCAGTAATAGTCGGCATGTGAATATCGTCTGCTCGCCGGACCCGCCGAATCTCAGAGAATCGATTTATTACAAAAAAGAAGATTCAGCGCATTCGGAGCATTGATGAACGAACTATCCACTTCGCCTTTAATTTAAGGCGCAGTTTACTTTAGTGACTATTCTATTTTGGTGCCAATATTTTACTTCTTTGTTCTGTGCAAATTTTATATTAGTGATACCGAAATACTAACTAATTGTAAGTAAAGATAAAAGAAGACGAATGTATATTATTAATGATAGTTTCAACGATGGAGGGGAAACATATGTGCCAAAAGAATCGTCGACGAATTATAATCATAGAGGAATCTTATTATTGACGAAAAGCAACGAAATGCAAGTGAAGTTAATTGAATGTATTATTAAGTTTTGAAGAAAAGAATTATTTTGGACACTAGTAAAGTTGGTAGTTCGTAAACTACTTATGGGCAGCTTTAATTTGTTTAATTATTAAATTAATTCTAATAATGTTATTACTCTTTGTAGACTTTCCAGAGTGTGTGGAAAGTGAATTTTTCTTTTTTATATCACGCGATTGTGATATGGGTAATGATACAAATTAAACCGAGACAATAAATGCGAATATATATATATACATAGATATATAAATGTTTTAAGATAAAATATAAAAAGAGATAGACTGGAATTTATCGATGGGGTCCATGCATTAGAGTTGAAATTCAAATACATAATAAATAATAATATGCGACATTCCAATGTTACACGACGACGAGCGAAAATATTTTTAGATAAAATTTAAATAAACAAAGTGGGCAACTATATAAATAAATAATATACATATTTCCAGCTCTGTTTCTGTGATCTCTGAATAAAATAAATTGTAATTTATATTTGACTCAATTTTTGTGTGATGATATATAAAGAGAACGAAAATATATTGTATAGTAATGAATGAATTTGTACATAGCATGATTCATATTTTTAGTAAAAATACATATGAATAACTTTGATAATTGAGAGATAGAGAATGCAGGTAATAACTATGTAAAGTTATTGATGATGCCTTCTATGCGCTTTACTTAAAGGAGGGCAACTATTATTTCTAATTGCAATCTTTTGTTGATATTTTGTATTCTGAATAATAAAGAGTAATTGACGCACTTGTCTTGAACCGAAAAGTTTGTCTTTAGGGATTAATATATAATATGTATAAATAACCATTGATACAACCTGCGTGCTATTTATTAAAGGTAAAGATTGAACTCGATATTCGTTATTTGCTTTAGTTGCAAAAAATACTCTGCAATATCATTTAAAGTTAAATGATGTTGATACTAACAAAGAGAGAGTAAAATATTCTTACCTTATTAACTACACGTTAATATTCTTGAAATTTCTACTAAATTTAACGGCTTTTTGTTTAATAGTTAAAACTCGCACCCTTTCTTCACAGTATTCCCTCGCAATCCAAAGGGGTGCCAACCTAAAAACATAACTTACCTGACAAAAAACAAATAGTTACATTTTTTTTTACAATTTAATTTTCAATTAACAAGACTAATTTATTTAACTCGATTAATAGAAATTTCACATACTGAAAACGTCTTTCGTATGAATTTGCATTTTTTATTTGATTTATTCACATATTTAAGATGGTACAATATAGTATATAATATATATAATTGATGATAAATTTCATACACATATACATTTATCTAACTATTAATCTTTAGTTATGATTTCTTATTAATTTTTTCTATCTTACAGCAAGCTAGTATTATTGTTTATATATTTATAATATATAAATACATAAATAAATAATATATAAACATTGCAAGTATAATGTAAATTTAGCCGTTGCGTATTATTTGCTCTCGTTGCCATTAAAGTTGCCTAAGCATTAAAAAGAATAGTTACCAGATTTAAAACTTTTTCCACTAATACCGTAGTTACACGATCAAACTCAATCGCGTGATCTCGTCTACCGACGAAAGCTTGAAGAGTAGGAGTTTCAGTTATTGTCACTAGGTAGCGGTTTTTATTTGTACGAAAAAGAGACAAAGCAAGAAAAAGTAAGACAGATTAATATTGCCTTTTATTTGAAATACATTTATTATATTTATATACTACTTATATATTTATGTGATTTATAATTTTTAATGTATATTTGTTTGAAATTTAGATTTTCAGCTTACCAAAAAATTATTAAAGTATGCTTCAATCTTTATTTACCTTTTCACCTGTTTAA
>JARJDU010019257.1:0-14634 GCA_030264695.1 Lissagria laeviuscula | reverse complement strand
ACGTTTAGCTTAAAATTATGCAATCGCTATCCTATCTTCTAATTTACATCAAGGGGAGGAAAAACTCGGTTTTTGTGTGCGGGTACGAGGTTCACATTTAGGTATAATATACAAAGTGTCACCAGTAAATTAGTAAATTTAAATATTCTGTAAATTAATTCAGAGTATAATACATCTTACAGGAGTCCTAGATAAATGAAAGTATTTTTTAAAATTAATAAAGGTTTATGACGTCTTTAAAAAGATTATTGGACACTTTGTATAATGCAGATACCGATTTAAACTAAGAATACGAGCGGATTGCGTATATCTTCGTTTAATTGCTGGTACACGAGGTGAATACGCATCGCAATTGCTTGGTTTAAAAAGGCAGGTTTTACTTGTACTAGTAGAATAGAAGATGGAATCGATCCGGAATAGAAAATGACACGCGGAAAATAAACTGGAATTGTTTTCTATGGAGCAAATGATATTGAGCTACTGACATAACTTGCGGGTTATTCACCGAAACGAGAACAGATAGACGTTAATCATCGGAAATTTATGATCGCCGTTTTGGGTGTGAGCATTCTTTTCTCTTTTCTATCCCTTGCGCTGTTAGATATCATCCGTTGCGGGAAGATAAATTAGCTAAAAATATGATGCACAATAGACTACTTCGTGTATCGTTGGTTGCTTGACTGCTGCTTGCTGTTTGCTGTTTTTCTTCTTCCCTTTCTGATCTTTTCTTTTCATTTTTTTGCTATTATTTCTGTTCGGGGTATTATCTTTTAACAATGTTGTAGTAATCCCTAACATATTTATTTTTTCTTGATATAAACACTGGTTGTCTACTTTTTGTGTGTGTGTAATGGAATTGTCAAATGATAAAGGAATATAAATTTCCTGGTCTAGTTTTTTGATTGAGGATAAAATTGATTTAACCCAACTGCCTTTTAATAGTAAATTTTATATTTACAATAAATATTATTGCATTGTACATGTATATATCTATATCAAACTAGAAGCACTCAAAAGCGGAGAAAACCCCATTATTTTCCTCTTGTAGAAGGAAAAAGTTAAGCATTTGAGCGGCGTGTGCTTTTACGCATTGTCATCCTGTAAACAAGTCATACAAATAATAAAGATAAAGGTCGTCTTAGTATTTCCTATTTCTAGTACTGAACCCTCACGAAAGCCAAGAAAACCTTTTCAAGAATCCTTGAAACTTCGATTATTACCTTTTCATGTCTTAAGCATACGAAAAAAGAAAATACAACCCAAAAGAATCCATTTTCTTGTCCGTATTCCGTTCAAATTTTGATTCCTTCACAATTTTTCAACCCTGTAGACGATAGAAACTGGGGAATCTCCGTATACAATGTATGTTTGTATACCTAGAGACGTAGCAACAACAACAGCAATCTTGGAAAGAAAAGGCAAAGAGCAAATAATAGACCATCCATCACATTAACAGTAACTCTAGCCTAGGCAAGCCGTCTCTGACTTCCCTAACCCAAGTAATGAAAAAGGTCTGAGAGGAAGGAAAGTCTTGAGCCGTCGGTTTTATACTTCACTTACACATCAAGCAATGGAATGAAATATAAAAAAGAACTCGAACTCAAGAGATATCATTACAATACAAGTGCGCCATAAAAAAATATTACAATTAATAAAACGAATCAAATCTAGACTTTGTTTGAAGATATCAAGGATGCAGTTCCAGTGAAACGAAACACTAGGGAAATGTCCTAGCTGCTTGAAACTGTTGCTACACGGCTGTTACTAGTTGCAGGGAATGTATCGAAGTGTAAACAAGTTTGCGTCGGGTATACAACAACAAAGTTTTACGCCCTATACGTTTGCTTCCAGTCCTCTTACCTAGTATTAGTAATACTAATAGTAATAGAAACTGTCTGTATGTATCGCTTCACATCCCAAACGTTATACTCCCTTCTGGTTTCCTCTCCAACTCGTATCTGAAGTGCCACACAGAAAGCTATCCAATCGAGTAGCTCCATCTGCAATCTACTAACTCTGCGCTGAGAGACATGGCGCGACGCGCCCCTTTGCGCTACTAATTTTCAGTTCCAGGCTCTGATTGTCCAAACGCAATTCTTGTAACTTTGATATCGAGAACTGTGTTCGGACATCACCGCTTGGGATCAATTTCTACTAACTACTCGATCTTATAACTCCAACTTAACTCTCTGTGTCTAATTACTTGTCTGCTAACTCATATTACTTATACCTTTCTTAAACTTAATCTTAATCTTTGTATCGAAGTCTGAAGAAGACTGATGTTTAAGGTATAAGAGCAACTGCTGCTAGCTATATTTTTATTACTTACTGCGCTGTACTAAGATAATACGAAATTGGATAGCATAATTAGAGTGGATTAGAACATTGCATTCATTAATTTAATTGCGGGCATATTCGGCTCGCAAGTGTAATTACAAGAATTACAAAGAAACATGGAACGAAATGCGAACACGCAATTCCACACAAACGAGCATCAGAGCATCATTTTCCTATCTGGAAATCACGAAGGACTCGCGGGAGAAACACCAGCGCAGTAACAACAGCGGCGAGCAAAAGATGGAAGAAGGAAAGAGGAAGAAGGAGGTATGCCAAGGAAATAAGAAGCTCTCCCAGTGGAGACTAGAACTGGGACTTTTGGTTTCTGCTGCTTGCTGCCTCCAATATGAACAATTTGCGGCAATCAAATCTCCATTGAAACAGGTCTTCTTCCCTGCGCATAAAAATTAATATCTTTGATGTTTTCCTTCTCTCCTTCCTTTTCCTAAATCTAAAATTAAATCAAATCGATTGCGGTTTTTTTGTTTGTTTTCCAAATCTAAAAGAAAACATGTCCCGAATTTATATTTAATTAACTTTTCACTCGCATTTTAAAATCCTTTCAATTATTTTTGTTTTTTGTTCGTAGCATATTAACGACCAACACAATATTCTAATTTCAATCATGAGTGACAGCGTAATCCGGGCGTAATTAGGTTTATAAATTCAAAATTCGGAAATGAATTTACGTCGGGTTGATAGAGGGATTACCGTCAGTGGAAAAATGGGCCAATGAGTGTACGCTCAAAAGCGTTTTTTGTTTGATTTATTTCCGCGTCAGCGCTCGCAATCCGTCGCAATGACAATGCGGTATCACTTCGTGTTACCAATAACGGGACGCGCAATGTTATGTAACGTAACCGAACAACGTCAAAAACGAAATCAATCAAGGCATCGATTTCGGATTATGTTTATCGCTCGCCAGTGCAGCGATAGCGGTTTGGCGTCGATGGAATTGTCGTGAATAGGGGTGAAGTTGAGATAGATCTACTGCCATCGATGTGAAGATATGGCACGTATGCTAGCAATGCGTGAGGAGCATCCGAAGCGTATACATACCTCACATTTTTCGTTTCTGATTTAGATTTATATACAATGTGTCCCAGTCGCAAGTTTTCTCTTGAAGAACTCTTGCAAAAAAGTTTCAGTTTAAATTGATCTCCATTGGGGATGCATTGTGGGGATGCAGTTACCGCTTGTTTATTTCGATTGTATTCCGTTCCTGGCTTCCTTGCTGCAAGTTAAAAGTTTGAAGAAATGAAATAAAGTGTAGTAGGAGAAGAAGAAATAAACTCGATTTGGCGAACACTGAATGCGCTCTGGACTCGAAAGTTTATACTTAGTCCTTAGTCCTACTTCGTACACATTGCAACCTTTTCAGTTCTGGAATCTGAAAGTACCTTAAGTTGGTGGTTGTCAAGTCTGTCCAGTGATCTATTTTGCAATGGAAATTCAGTAACCTTGTCGAGTCTGCTACATCATCCATTGTCCTCTTTGTATCATGTCTTGTATCCAAAAGGTTGGGATTCATTTGCAATGCTAATTACGGCACAGCTTGTTTACGACAAAATAATTGATTAAATAATAATATGTTTTAAGATAAATAATTGAGTGTTATGTCGATGGTTCAGTTAATTAAGAAAATTTAATATTCGTTTGCGTTCGTTTATATCATGTCCTTACATTATGCACAATGGTGTAGCTTCCTTCCTTCCTTTTTCACCCTCGCATTAAAACTTAAACCCAACGGTAAGTTCATCAGAGGTGCGGAACAAGTGCCTAAGAAAAATCCTGTTCTATATCTATCTACCTGATGAGTTTTATGTGTCTATAGATAGGATATACTGAAAACTCTCTCTTTAGAATATGCACGAAAGTAAGCGATGAGAGAGAAGGACTTGTTAATTTTATAAAGACAAAAGAGTAGCCGGAAGAAGAAAAGACCAAACTTCCTGCTCCTAAGTATTTATTTATTAAAAAGTTTAAGGATGTACAACGAGCATCGACAAGAGCGAAGAAAGCTTCTTACTAGTAACATCATCAAATTTAGGGTTTTTTGTTTTGACCGTAATCCCACATGGAGTATAGATATAAAAAACGTCGTCAGCTTTTGTTGCTACTCGGTGAAAATTTTAGAGCTCCTGTTTAAATTGCAGAGTTGGCTCTTAGAGTAAAATTTTCTCTACAATTTCACTCTATAGATTGAGAGTGATAAATACAGAATAAATATTGATATTAGTATTCAAATAACTCTTACTAAGTAAGTTTTACATTTTTCCTTGATAGAGTCAATGATACCAATATTTTATTAATATCTAGAGTTAACTGCAGTGGCAAGCTGAGCCAGAGAATAACCTTATTCAGTGTTACAACTTGTTTAGTTCCCGATCGAATTGCATTGGCATATTCAATTCAATCTGTGCTTAGTGTTTTAAGTGTTTCGTTAATGATAAAGCCGTACAGCCGTACAGGTAAATATATCACCCCTATATTTTTGAAATTATCGCAATATTTAATTTTATTACAATGGTGGTGAAGGATATGTGGCTAGGCGCATGCGCCAAAAAATAAAAATCTTGGAAGAAATCGGCATGCTACTACTTTACCATTTAACGTATGCCCAGAGCTAAAAAAAAATAATTGAACCAGTACCTAGTGTTTTAGAAGTAATTTAGAAGTAAAGAAGTAATTTAGAAAGTAATACTTAACACACTATCTGCTTGATGATGAAAACTTGAATGATAGGTAAGTTTCATCTACGAATTTAGTTCTACATTCAGAATAACGATTCTGTTTTTTTAATTTCTTCTTATGCCGTCATTAGTATGTGGAATTCACAGGTCGGTTACATTCGAATAAATAATTTTGTTTCAGATTAAGACTGATTTTCATCGCCTACACGAAAGAGCAAATTTATCAGAAAAATACATAGAGGATGTTGAGCAAATTTTGACGATTTATAAAAAGACTAACAAAACCCGAAGTTGACCTAGTCGTTCATAGGTCGGCAATGTGCGGGCGGCTCTTTGTACTCTTGAGTACAGCTCTGGCCCAAATATCCAACGGGCTTGCCCGGCCGCTAATATTATTCAGCCGTGGACGAAATGCCGTGTAATAGTATGTACGGTCGCTTAATATTAGCACCCCTGACTGATGTCGATTATTATATATATTAATCGAAACAGTATACAGTATAGCATTTATTTTATGATTTGCAATAATAATTTATTACAAAAAAATGTATTATTTCAAGAAAAATTACCTTTTTATTATTAAATAATTATTACGCATTATTTGGATTTGGCTTTAAATTTTTTTTAATCGTTTCAATTTGCATATTTGGCTCTTTGGCTAATAAGTTTGCCGAACACTGTAGTAGATGAAGAGGAGGACGACGACATAGGTACCATTTATAGAAGTATCATTGCAACTAATAACATATTGAATTTTTTTAAGTAAAAGCGTTTTAATAACTATCTTTTTTTAATATGAAGTGGTATAATTCATTAAAATATTCATAACCTACATAATCCTAAATAAAATTCCCTATCTAGAAGGAAAAAAAACTATCAAATGTTTAAAATCCACTCGAGTTTGTGTTAGCATATTTACTTAAAGAAACGTATAACTATCATCCCAAAATAATAAATAATTAATTGCCAAGAGTGGGCATGCACTTTAAATTGGTCAAATTTGGCCTCAAGAAATTGGTATTTTTCACTAAAAAATTTACAATTTTTCTCTAATTATCCACTAGAGTAAAAATGTTACTCTAAACTTAATAGAGTCTATAGAAACATCCTAGAGTTCGGCAAGAGTTAATATTTTTTTTATGTTGTAGGTAAATACAAATGTTATCTAGTACATACAATGTTGTTGTATTTTTTTTTTTGTATTCTATTATTATCAAGTCCTTACGTTCAGAATTAAGTTTTATAGCAAGGACTGTAGTCCACATAAAATATTAATTTTACCTTTAATTTGCTCTAGGTTAACGGCGATCCTCGTAAAATCCCATCCTTGGAATAAACTGAAACCAGAGTAGAATACCGATGCAGCAGCGACGACGGAGAGATAAATTCGGAAAAAGGAACTGGTAAGTAATTCCTCACGTGTGCCTCTAATTGCGTTACCGCCATTCGCCCGTTATTTACTTACTTACTTGCTGAAACCGGTGAATAGCGTTCAGGCCTTTCCTGCATTGTCTTTAATGGCTATTCCCGTGTACTGTGTACGATCCACACGTTCCTGCAACCTGCGCTGCTATAAAAGATGCTCTCAATGTCAAATTCAATCGGACAAAATTTGCACTGATTCGCAATACTTATGTAATTGTAATTTATATAATCAAAGAAATGTAAATGACATAGATGCTGATATGTAAAGTTAATCTGTAGTTTCAATAGTGTTTTAAAACTAAAAGATGCAATTTAAATCGTTAGAATTAAATGCAGGAAATGTACGAACGCCCGGTACAAACGTAATTAAATTGCGGAGCTGGAGCAAACGAAGGAATTACCTATTTTCGATCGAATTTTAATTAATTAACTTCTCAGAATGAATCTCTTCTTAAATAAGAGATTGGAATGTAAAACGAAATAGAAATATAAGGTTTTGCTAGCCTCCGATCTAGAGAGCTATAGCGAGGGAATTGATGCAAAAAAGGTATTTCCATTGGTGCAAACATATTTTAATTAAATCGGGATTTTCAAGTTGCTATTACTGAAGAATTTTGGAATTTATGTTGCTGCTAGAACCATCTTTAATTCTTTAGGTAAATATATAATACAGTCGATTCAACTTAATCGGAACGAATACATTTTGCCAGGCTTGTTCGAACTTTTTCAAAAGAGGACCAACGTTTTATTAAAAAATGTGCTGTGAGCAAAAAATATTATTTCGTCTTTTATTGTTAAGTATTTTGCCGGTTCTTCTTCCCTGCGTCACAATGTATAATCACTTTTTTCTTGGTTTTCTGAAAGATCTTTGTATTATTAAGGTCTTATCCATGGCAATTCTAACGACTCTAGTTTGGTCAATTATTCTTATACGTTGGTTAAACTATTCTTTTCTGTATTTTACCTATTTGTTGTTAGTTGAGACATTGCATGTTTTTCTTCTTATGTCGTCGTTTCTAGGTTGATCTTGCAGCGTTTTCCCGTCCACCTTTCTTACGCATTTCATTTTGGTGGTCTGCACAAGGCTTCTTCCAACTGCTTTAAATATCCTTGCTTTAACTTCTTTTAATAAATGTTTATGACGCTGGATTGAATTTTTAAGGCATCCTTGTAGTTCGTCAGATTGGTCTTTATGGTTAGAGATGGGTATGTTCATCAGACCACCAAAATGAGATGCCTAATATTTAAAATATAAATTTAACAATAAGATATTTGTTTTATGCGAAGTGATTTAGTTATATAAGTTTTTCTATAGGTGTATTGTTGTTCTGATTATCATGAGCTATGAGCTTAAATATATCTTGGTTTGTTGTTACTTTGATTACAATTTTGTTTTAATTCGTCGACGTTTATTATCATTTAAAACTTGTCACTGCCGAATAACTTACAAACAAATTCTTCAAATATCATCTGCCTTACACGAGCTCGTATGTTTACACCAGTGATGGCCAAGTTTTTTGATTTTTAGAATGAACATTTTCTGCAGGCCAGCAATCAAATTCCACTTTCCCCCTCTCCTAATAATTTTCTTCGAAATTGTCATATGTGCGATTTATGACAAATTTGTATTTCTGTAAGCTCGCCTCGCGGGCCTTCATTTGCCCAGACCTAGTTTACATTAACCATATTAAAAGTACTGAAACACCTACACACATCGATACAATATGTTAGTCTGCAAAGTCTAATTAGTAGTCCTCGCTGAGATTTACCCGCAGGAACCAAACTCGTATCTGTAATTGGTTTCATTTTGAAGCTACAATGATTTTTGGTTTAAAAAAAGTTTAATTTTCATCAATCTCAGACCTTCACTCTTGTACCAACCACACGATAACGACAGCAAACAAGAATTGTTTACCTCAATTAGATTAAATTGGAAGAAATTTCTTTTCTTATGATGTTTAAGTCAACTTCCTGCGGCTATAAACAGCGTATTTGTAACTTTCCAAAGTGAGACAATTTTTAACGCAAAATTCTAATCGGAATAGTCATTTTAACGACGGTATAAAAGCTACATATTGGTGACAACCCATGGTCCGTAGTTTGGACTTGTCGGAGAAAACTTCTTGCATTCAATGAACTCATTCAAAACAATTACATAAAAATTTCTCGAAATTTAAAGTCATAAGATTATTCGTATGCGCATAATTTTAAAATCTTCCGATTACAGAGAACATTATCCTGAAAACTCAAATTAATTATGTAAAGTGCTTCACTACTTTCTGTTTTCTCTCTTACAAATTTGTTTCTAATTAACCGGTGTTTCAATTAAACAAAACCCATCGATTATAATCAGGGATTTCTCTTATTATGAAACTGGAACTTTCAGACAACTGGTGTATGATTTAAGAAATAAGAAATTTTGTAGTAATAAATGAAACCTAATGCTGAAACTATTACTGTAACTTGGAATAAATCTTAATTAATTAAGTTGGCAGCTGTTTGCGAATCAATAATTACCTTGATATTCAATTGCCATTCACTATGCGCTCATCATTTGGCAATTTAAGCAGCAAGCATGTACTAATGCGGTTTACCTGAACCCAAGAATATACTAAAACGGTATTGACTGACAACTGAACGAGATATGAGTAGTGCTCTAGCTCTATAACCGCCTTCGCCTACGCACACTCTAGTATTTCATCTTTAATTAAATCTTGACGCTCATAACGTTTTAGCTTATTTAGGGGAGCAATACAATGTAGCACGTTAAATGCTAGTTTATTAGGAAAAGGGTGATAAGTCTGATTGTTCATAACTTATTAAATATATATATATATATTTAATTAAATACAGTGCAACCTCGTATAACGAGCATATAATTTGTTCCGGAGTCTTACTCGTAATACGAAACAATAGTAACGATGGAACAGTTTCCCATGCTTTCAACATTTCCTCGTCACTCGTTATGCAAAACATCGCTCGTTAAGCGAGTTTTTTTTTAAATAATTTTTGCTCGCTATGCGAATTGTTTTTTGTGCGAGGTGTTTTTTAAGCGAGGTTCCTAAGCCCACTCTTTGCTACGCCACAGATTATATTCTGACCTCCCTGAAAAACAAGAAACGCATAAGAAGAAAGAGATACAATTGTAGTCAACCACTGCATTTAGACTTAGGTCAGGTGGATTTCGCTAATTACTGAAGACCCTGTATATGCATTTCATAAAAAACATATTTAGAAGTTAATTCATATAAAATATTGCAATTAATTCAATTTAACTATTTAATCATTTAACAGTTCGATATTTATTAAATTTCTACTACACATCTAACGACCATAATTAGATGACTATCTATTACTTATGTAAAAGACGGGATTATTATATGAACGCACAATAGCAATAACAAAGTGCTTACGTGACGAAAGTTGTAAACTTGTCTATGGGTTGACCTCTTCACGGACGAATCTATTCCGTAGCAAGTGCCATTTGCAATTAGTGTGCAAGCAATCGTCGCGTGAATCGCTTGCTATCTCGCCGCGTGGATCGGTTCTTCTTCGGGAATTCTAATTTCAACGCGTTTATACTTAAATTGATTTAATTTAATGATTTGCCGTGCGTGGTTGTGTTGTGTTGTGCTAAAAAAATGATAAGGTTTTTTAAACACAATTTAGTGTATTATAGTAAGTGAACAGTGATGTGTTAGGTGATAAGAAGCAGAGTTTCTAGTTAAATGTACGCTGTACTTGGATTATCTCGTTGGATGCATAGGAGGTTGGTTTAATTAATTTGTGATTTAATTAATTCATTATTGATTGCATAAATGTCATATTATATGTGAGAATTAAGAGATAAAATAATAGGAAACGCGTGAATGCGGCTCTCAAACTGACATCAACAATTTCCATTGTTGATTAAATGAATTGCTATTAATTCGAAATACAGTGAAACTTCGCATAACGAGCATAATTCGTTCCGGAGTCTTACTAGTAATGCGAAACACTCGTTAAGCGAAACAATTTTTAAGGTATAAATTAATATAAAATACGATAATGCGTTTCATGCTAAAAAATACTCATATACATATAGATTGTTAAGGAGCGTGATTCGTCTTCATCTTTTCTTCTATCGCGGAATACACTAACCTAGAATGAGAATTCGATTTGCAGAAAACAAAAAATCGAAATACAAATTAGTAACATACCTAATTCCTTTTTACTAAAAAGTCTAGAGACACTTGTTCTTGCCGACGGTCCAAAATTTGGTCAAACTGCGACATCGCATTATCATTGAATAAATTTGTTACGCGCTTAGTTTCTCCCTAGTAGGATGATGCTTCTCAATATACGATGCAACAGTTTCCCATGCTTGCAGCATTTCCACTCCACTCGTTATGCGAAACATCGCTCGTTAAACGGGTCAATTTTTTATAATATTTTTTGCTCCTAATGCGAATTGCTTGTTATGCGAGCTGCTTATTAAGAAAGGTTTTACTGTACAATATTGATATAATTAAAATTAATTATTTCAAGCATTTAAAAAGAGTATTGAAATATATAACAGGCGTCTACGTCATTAGTTGTTACGCAATGCCGTGGTGTTGTTCTGAATGGTCATATGCATGCATGTCAATTCCGAATGTAATTTAAATTCATGCAATAATATTATTCCTTATGTTTATTTCTTTCAATTGCATTTTTACAAATTTCAACGCCTTTATTGGTGTATCTCTTTCTCTATATATATCTCAATCTTTAAATGGAACGATGGCCAATACTAGATATAATAATTGATTTTAATATACTTAAAGATATTATTGCACAGTGATCTAATAAAATATTTTTTCTTTGTATTTTCCAGACTGTGTCCGGCATCTAAATAATTAGATGTAATCATTCATGGATCATCAAAAATGACTTATCGCAGAATATGAATATATGGGGTGAGTGTATTACATTTACATAATTAATTTGATGCACCATAATTCAATCATTTCTAACTGCAATAGTGCGTTTGGAAAACATTAAGCATTTCCAGAAAATTCGAAAAATACAGAAATGCACTCAAATTAATTTAATATTTTGAGAATATATCAAATCTAGCAATTTTTATATGGCTGCGCTTATAATAAAATTTTGTATGCTCGGTCTATCATTTTTGAGATTTTTATATTTTTTCGATCTATTTCACGAATGGAAAGGAAAGTATTAATATAAACGGAAACTAAATGAAATTGGAAATTTCGAAAAGATGTATAAACATTAGATTTTACTCGGAAATGTCCGAAATAAATTAAATGAATGCGGCAGTGTTTCTTAAATATTGTGTTTTCCTGCACATTTTTGCATGTACAACGAGAACTAATACTAGGAGCGAAATAGAAAAAAAGGCAAGTTGACAATATAGGCTATCTAGGCAAGTTATAAAAACTTCAGAATTCGGCTCAAGAATTGCCGAAATAAATTAATGAAATTCAGCAGTGTTTCCTGAATTTTGTGTTGTCGTAGACATGATTGCATGTATTTCGGGAATTTATTGCAGAAGCAAAATTGAAAGATAGGAGGGGGCAAGTAAATTTACCAGCTAAGTAAATTATATAATAACTTTAGAATTCGCCTCGGGAACAGTCAAAATAAATTGAATTATTGCTGCGATGTTTTCTGAATTTGGTGATTTCGTTGATGTTTTCGCATGTATTGCAGGAACAAGTAGGAGGAACAATGTTAAAAAATATTGGCGGTAGGTAGATTTATTTTGCAATCTACGCAAGTTAGCCGAAATAAATCAATTTAACGCGGCTGGGTTTTTTAATTTTGATGATTTCGGGAATATTTTCGCATGAATTTAGGAAAAAAATAGCAGTAACGAAATAGAAAAAATAAGGCGGCAAGCAGATTAAATTTGCAAAAGGGACAAGTTATAAAAACTTCAAAATTTGACTCAGAAATGACGGAATGACGGAAAAAAAATTTATTTAATGCGGCGGTGGTTACTGAATTTTGTGATTTCGTGGATTTTTTCGCATGTATTACGGGAACTAATAGCACGATCAAAATAGGAAAACTAGGGGCGGCAAGTAGATTAAATTTGCATTCTAAGCAAGTTTTAAAAACTTTAGAATTCGGCTTAGGAATAGTCGAAATAAATTAATTTAATGCGGGGGTGTTGCCAGAATTTAGTGTTTTGGTGAACATCTTCAAATGTGTTTCGGTAATTTATAGCAGGAACAAAATAAAAAGATAGGGATGGCAAGTAAATTAAATTTGCAAGCTATCAAAAGCAAGCAGGTTATAAAAGAATTTGGCTCAACAATAGCCGAAATAAATTAATTAAATGTGGCGGGGTTTCTTTAATTTAGTGATTTCATAGATATTTTTGCATGCATTTTGGGCACATATAGTAGGAACGAAATGGAATTAAGAAAGGCTGCAGGTTAATTTGATTTGCAATCTAAGCAAGTCATAAAAAGTTCAGAATTCGAAAAAATAAATTAATTTAATGCGGCGATGTTTCCTAAATGATGTGATTTCTTGGATATTTTTGCATGTATTTCGGGGATAAATACCAGGAACAAAATATAAAAAAATAGGAACGGCAAGTAGATTAAATCAGAAATCTAAAGATGTTATAAAAACTTCAAAATTTGATTCAGAAATAACCGAAATAAATTTACTGAATTTTTGCATGTATTTCGGGAACTAATAACACGAGCTTAATAGAAAAAATAAGGGCAGCAAGATGATTAAATTTGTAATTTCTTTAAGTTATAAAAACTAAAAAATTCGGTTAAAAAATGGCCAAGGTTAATTAATTAAATGCGGCGGTGTTTCCTGAATTTTGTGTTTTTGTGGATGTTTCTGCATGAATTTCGGAAATTTATAGCAGGAGTGAAATAGGAAGAAAGGGGTGGCAAGATTATAACATTTTTAATCTAAGCAATTTATAAAAGCTTTACAATTAGATTCAAAAATAGCCGAAATAAAATATTTTAATGCGGCAGTGATTCTTAAATTTTGGGTTTTCGTGGACATTTTTGCATGTATTTCGGGCATTTATTGCAAGAGCAAAATAGAAAGATAGGGATGACAAGAAGAATAAATTTGCAATCTATGGAACCTAGGCTAGTTATAAAAACTTTGAAAATTGGCTCAGGAATGACGAAAATAAATTAATTTAATGCGGCCTGAATTAAGTGATTTCGTGGCTTTTTCGCATGCATTTCGGGAACTAATGGCACGAGCAAAATAGGTAAAACAGGGGCGGCAAGTAGATTAAATTTGCAATCAAAGCAAGTTATAAAAAGTTTAGAATTCGGCTCAGAAACAGCCGAAATAAATTAATTGAATGCGACGGTATTTTCTAAATTTTGTGTTTTGTTGACATTATTGCAAGTATTTCGGGAATTTATAGTAGAAGCAAAATAGTGAGATAGGGGTGGCAAGAAGATTAAGTTTGCAATCAAGGCAAGTTATAAAAAATTTATAATTTTGCTCGGAAGTGCCGAAATTAATAAATTTACTTTGTGCTTCTGTTTTGTAACTTAGATTTTCTAACATAAATTCTTAGATTGCATTAATTCTGACATATTAACAATGGTTTTTTCAATTTCTAGGTAATAATTTGTCAGCAATGTCATCAAGAGCTACCAGGACCAAACGAAATCAGACCAGGCGAGCGAACTGTCGCGAATTTTCGCTCGAGCGAATCTCGCTCCTGGTCTTTGGGCTTCATCATCAAGAAGAATGACTGATTACCTCATGGAGAATCAATATCAGGTATGCAAAATAACCTCAATTATATTAACTATAATGTTCTAACAGCTGTTTGTTTCATTTTTAGTTAATATTTCAGCAGTGACATCGTCGAGGACTACCTGGACATTGAAAACGGCGTAAAATTCCTTCAGGTATGCATACATTTTTTGATTACCTTAATTCTAACATTTTAACACTAGTATGTTTAATTTTTAGGTGATAATTTGTCTGCGACGTCATTCAGGACTACCAGGCCATCGAAAACGGGACGAAAATCGGACCAGGAAAGCGAAAACGGCGCAAATTTCCGTTGGAGCGAAGCTCGCCCCTGGTCTTCGACCAGTCGCTCGCGCTCGCAATTCTCTCCAATTCTCTAAGGTGGAATCACTAGCTCCCGGCCCAAACCACGACTTCTACCAGACTGAAGTCT
>JARJDU010019254.1:0-17795 GCA_030264695.1 Lissagria laeviuscula | reverse complement strand
TGAGGGTTTTGACGCCATTTCTATACCATATGTCGTCTCCTTTAGCTGAGTTCAGACCATTGCTTCATAGATTCCTGTTCGGAATTTGGATCTGGGACTTAATTCCAAAATATACACTTGTGTCCGACGGATATAGAGCTGACGGGGCATTAAGTGCACAATCAGTTTGAGGCCTTTCATAAAGAGGCTCTAGGCGCTCAATCAGTTTGAGGCCCATCGCTATTTTCGGACTTTGGAGCTTCTCCTCTCTGGTTAGAAAGGCTCTTGCTTTTTTTGCATCTCAGCCTCTATGCAGATTGTATTCCCTGTGTCTAAATTTATATATTATAATGAAAAACCACTGAAAAATCTTGCAAATAATTGACACATATATACATGCATAAAACATATTTTGTTTTCATTTAGATAAGCGTCTTAATCTCTAATTCTTTGAGTCAAACTTCTCACTCATTTGTTGCTTTATTATTATCTTAAAATATATTTTTCCTAGTTATATATATACGCTAAAAATTGATAAACCGTAAAATATTATGCAAACATTTAAAATGAACCAAATGTATTTACTGAAAAAAATGTTAATTTGAAGCCACAAACAAAATTCATATTTATTTCAGTGAATAATTTTAACCGCTTGGCATTGACTTAAAGCTTTGTTTGTGGTATCGCCTTGTATGCATTTTACATTACCAAAACAAGGATAGATACGATGCGACACGATATAAACGCGCGACATGCCTCTCGTCGCACTTCACACACTAGTATTTCGCACTTACACAGTCTGTGAACTTGCTCGAATTACTATAACTTCCAATTGTCGCTTGTATGTTGTGAATCGTGCACGCGTTTTTGTTTATTGCAAATTGCTTTGAATTAAATTCCTTTTGGCAATCGTTCAATCGGGTGGTCGACTCCACATATTTCTTCGTTCAGTTTCTTCTTTTCGGCTAAATGTATAAATTCGGTTTTCCAATAATGGATTACAACGATTTTATTACCACCATGGAATATGAATATCTCAAAATGGAGCAGAGAAATCGGGAAATGTATTGGTATCTAGGTATTATAGAATATTACTCAATGTTTATGGAAAATATTTATTTATTTAAAAAAAAAACGCTCTTATTATTGCGTCATTATCTAATCTTTTAACATATTACTTGTATGTACATGTGTCTAAAGTGTATCAATATCAATTGTTGTATGCAAGATTTATATAAATGTGAGCAACATATGACTTTTATTTGTTTTGATTGATGGAATCGTCATTTAATCATCTCTTTGATTTCCAGCATCAATGGCGAGCTCTCGTTCAGATACGCCGGTTTTTTCTCCGAACGGCCAAGGATCATCTCCTTTGACGATGCAATCCCCTTTGACTGTTGGTTCGAGGAGTAATCTCTTCGTGCCTATTAGTAGTTATCCACAGGGATTAAAACGGGCGTCTCCTGGTCCACCAGGAAACCATATACAACCTCCCTATCAGCAACCCGTTATCAGGTAGGCTTATATATATATATATACGATTTTTACTATTATCTAGATAAACAATATTAAATTATGTTAATATGGTCTTTTGTAGGCCTGAACTTGTACGCCCTGGACAAACCAACAGTGTGATAAGGATATCGCCTTCATGGACACCGACTAGCGTCGAACAACCCGGCGTCATCCTACAATCGGCGCTAACGAATCACACCCACACCCAAGAGAAAAATTACATTGAGGTGAAACCTCCATCTGGTTCCGTCTACTGTCTATTGCCACCATCACAAGAGAAAACCCTTATGGTGATTAAAAATGATCAATGCAACGATAAACTAAAGCAACAAGAGGCACACATTCAGCTACAGCAGCAGCAGCAACAACAACCGCCGCCATCATTCCAGAGACAGGTAATTATGGCATTTTATCTCAAACTTAGCATTGGACTACATTGATTCATTCCAACAGATTATACAAAACGATCATGTGGAAACGATTCGGGTAGCAGCCAGTCAACAGATCAAAAACAATCACAACCAGCATTCGCCACGCGGCGGAGCTGTCCTGCCCGTAATCGTGCACCCCACGCATCTTGTGCCGGTGTTACCAGCAGTCACAGGAACTCAATCGGTTGTGAAGCGCATCACTTCGGGAACAATTGCCACACACATTCAAAAAAACCACATAGTTTCCGCAATTGAGCAGCACCACATTAACTCGAATCACCACAATCACGTGAACAACAATCACGATAAGTCAATTATACAACAACCTATTCAGCAACCGCCGCAACAATTACAACAACAGCAGCAATCTATACACTTGCAGATGCAACCACAGCATTCGCCATCGTTGCAACCCCAATCGACGTATGTAATACCTTGGCATTCGTTAGTACCCATTTTGACGACGACGGAACCGGGAAACGTATCCCCGCCGCTGTCTGAGCTTTCGCCACCTCTTTCCGCACCACCTATCTCTATCACAACCAGTGTTGGGATGATACCGATCAGTCAATCGGAGCGTATGCATGATATAATACAAGGAGATGAAGTTGAGGTTGAAGCGATGCCAGCGGTGGCGGAGGATGACGACGATGTGTTTGAGATGGATTCACATGAGACCACAACACCTGCTGATCATACTGGCGGCGGTAACAACAAACGTCGGAGTCAATCGTTGAGTGCATTGCAGAGCAAAGAGCAAGGACTCACTGCTAAGGTAAACAATTTCTTACAAATGGATCCGCAACTTTTTTGTTAAATGGAATTGGTGCCTGTGTTTATTTTCTTTGATTAGAACGAGTTATTAGTATATTGTAAAATTAGAATAGGAAAACTAATGCTTTCACATTTTCCTAGGGCAAAGAACGAATCCGTAGGCCGATGAATGCCTTCATGATCTTTTCCAAACGACACCGTAGCGACGTGCACAAGCAATTTCCAAATCAAGATAACCGAAACGTGTCGAAGATACTCGGCGAATGGTGGTACGCCCTTGAACCGGAAAAAAAGAAAAAGTATCATGATCTAGCCTCCGATGTCAAGGAGGCGCATTTCAAGGCACACCCGCAATGGAAATGGTGCAATAAAGATCGTCGAAAATCGTCGACAAGTTCAGGTCGCAGTAAGCTAAACTCCACTGGCGAAGGCATGGATGGCGGCGATGTGCCAATGAGTCCTAGTGCTCATTCCCCAATTCCTGCTGGTCCCAGTTACGCTTTGGAAGACAACGGCGATGCCTCGGACGACGACCAAATGGTCATATGCGAGGACGCTGCGCCTGAATTAGACCTGAAATGTAAAGAAAAAGTCACCGATTCCGAATCCGAGCATAGCGACCATGAGTCAAGCAGCACCAACATGCACCTAAATTCCATTTCGACGACCACAACCACCAAACCCTTCCAGCAGAGATACAGTCCTACAAATACCGGGGATATTACTCTGAAACCCAAACCAATCAAACCGCGCTTACCTTCATCCTCAGATCTTTCTGCGAAATTTAGTCCTGTGCCAACAACAACCGTTCTTAGTTTCCCAATTCATTCCCCGGTCAATCCAACTGGAGTTAGTGGATTCCAACCGACCGGTGGAGCTTTTGCTTCCCCTAAAACCATAAAAAATGAGCAGAAGAACGACACGAATGAAGGCAATGCATGGTCGATGAGTGGTACTTACGCCGCGTTGAATATTAAAGTTCAAGCGCCTAAGTCAGAGCCGCAATCGCCAGCTCCCATGAGGACGCCACCTGGGACGGCAACTGTGACAATTCTTAATCCGACAACGGTGAAGACTACAAATGTGATACATATGAGCACGTCGTCATTACAACAATCGGGTGCGACATATATTCAAACGCAGGCGAAACCATTAAGATTTGCGTTTATGAATCAGCCGGTGAGTCAAGGTGGTGGAACAACGCTTTGTCTTGAATCTGAACGGCAACATCCGGTCGTGGTGGTGGCTACATCGGCTTCTGATCATTCGCTGAAGTATGTTTGTGTGCCTCAGTCGTTTAAGATTGCTGAGGTGGTTACACAGGCTGGTAGTCAATGTCAACCACCTTCTGGTACATCAACTTTTGTTTCTGGTAGTGCGACAGTGACGCCTACGACAGTTGTACCGGCTATGCAGTCGGTGATTGTTAGTCAGAGTTTGAATAGGGAACGGGAGAAGGAGCGGTTGGTTAATAATGGGGCTGGGATGCATGATGTTGCTACTACTCCCACGGAGGTGCATCATAACTCTAATTCGTTTACATATAATACTACAGGTAAATGCGTTTTGTGAAGTAAATTTAGAATGTTGTTAATTGAAATGTTCTGGGGGTCATTTTAGCACATATTAAAGACGATCAGATGGTTTTACAATCACCGAAAGAAGTGCCTACTTCACCGCAAATTACAACTGTTACAAGTGCTCTCAACTTGTTACCATGTCCTCTGGGTGTAATGAAAGAACCGGAATTCAAATTGGCTCCAACTCCAGCACAACTTGGAAAAGCACCACTTCAGAGACGTCAATCGATGGGTACTTTATACATTTGCACTCTGAAAATGTCTCTTTTATTCTATGAAACATAATTAATTTGTGAATGTATTGTAGCTGTGACTGCTATGACAACAACAGTTCCAACAACAAATTCAAATGAACCATTACAATGTGTAGTCCCAATCATGGAAGAACCCATTACACCTGGCGGCAAGCCATTGGCATCGCCTCGTAATAAGAAAACTTGTTCAAAGAAGAACAAAGAAGATGGAATGGATAAGTATGTATCATAAGCTTAAAAAGCTGCTCCTGCTAGACGGTAAATATACTAATAAATTGTATTTTAGAATCTTGGAACAAGTCAACTTCAAATTCAAGTTTTCCTCGTTACCGCAATTCAAACCGGAAGACTGCCAATCTCCCAGCGCCATATCAGTCCTATCCAGTCCGCGAGTGTTTCCCAATTACAAGAAACGCTCGTTGACTCTAAGCCATCGTTCTTCGTTGGATGAAGATTCCGATACGGGAACGCCATTATCAAGTGCTGCCAAAATTTCTTCGGCCAATCGCACCACTGGCAATGTCTTCTTCGGGCCTGAATTCAATGTTGAAAAAGTGAAAGGTATTTTCAAATTACACGATTGTAGTACATTTTCTTAAAAGTTTTATTTTTACAATGCCAACGTTTTAGAATTAATGGATACAAGCGAAGCGGGTTCACCGCGTACTCCCAAAACACCAGGTACCGGACGAGAACCAGAGAAAGGTCATCGGAAGATGTTGGAGAACAAGCGGAAATTAGTAATGCAACTTTTCGATGAACAAGGGTACTTTCCCAGTGCCCAAGCGACAAGCACCTTCCAAAATCAGCATCAAGATGTGTTTCCTAATAAAGCGCAGTTGCAATTAAAGATCCGCGAGGTGCGGCAGCGTATTATGTCGGTTAATAATACAAATAGCCCTTCAACACCTGCATCTCATAACGGCGCACCATCTTCGGCGCCTCCGCAGACGTCTACGTCGTCCAGTTAGCCTTTGTATCTTTAATTTGTGCAATAGTTGTTGTACGTAAGTCTTCCTTCTGTCTCTTTAATACCTAAAACCCAAGAATTGACGTGTTTGTGTCTCATTGTTACATATTGTGTTTTGTTTTTCCTCTTGTTCGCGGTCGATCTATAAACTTTAACATTGTTTGTTATGTTATTTGTATTGTGAGGGAGAGAGATCGTTTTTGGTTTTATTGGCGAGAAGAGTGTGGCGCGAAGGCAATTTAATGAATCGTTGCAATCAATATATAAAAATTGTTCACGTTTATTATAAAAAAAAATGAAGAAAATTTGACATGAATATAATTATTAGAGAGGTATATATTTACAAAAAAGAGACATAGATTATATACATAAATTATATTATATATACAATTATTGAGGGAAATGAATTAAGTATCGCATTGTGCTGCGTACTCATTTAGGTAGTAACTCCGCACGTGAATTCTCATTAATTATACGCAATATGCATTAACGTGGACCACATGCAAACAAATATAGATATATATTATATATATATATAAATGTCTACGCATTAAATTTAAAAATCAATGGTTCACTTGTGAATAATTATTATATAAATGAACAATTGAGAAATATTGAAGAAAAATGATATATTATATAAATATGTAATAATTCTGTTAAATAATTTTATATTAATCGAAGAAAAAAACGTTAATTAATTTCTTAAAATTAGGACAAAACGAAGCCATGTATCTGATTATTAATTATTTTGTTGCAAAATTAAGAGATTCTACTAATGATGGGAATACTTTTTATTCCTAGGACTTAAAATCTTATTACTAATGTTTTATTATTAATTCATTCATTATTTTACTTACGCTCAAAATGTGAAATCATTGAGAAAGGGCACGAAAAACGCCACATTCGTCAATGATTTTTGTTCGAATTTTGGGCAGCAATTACAAATACAAGTAAGAAACGAGCAAGCGGCAGCCATTTTGTGTCTAATAAATATATGCTCGCTTGCCGTTTATTGCATTATTTATTTCAAAATGTTAATACATCTAACTATTAATTACTGTTATGTTTTCTGTTTTAAGTAATAAGTAGTAACTTTTACATATATATTATGAAAATGTGTTTAAATGACGACTAATAAGCACAGTATATGAAAGAAGTAACAGATGAAAGCATATTGACAAAATTACATTGCAAGTCGTACTATTATTCATTTCAAAATGTTATTGAAAAAGAATTTCTACATACATATATTGAAAACTTGAAAGTTATAATTGTTATATGATTGTCACATACATAAAACACTTCAAACTAATTTCTGTCTGTCCAACACTTGCACTCAAAATGTATCTGGAAAATTGACTAACAACAAACAGTTGCAGTATTATGAATATGTACTAATATTATATGTAATTTAAGTGTTTTCAAAGATAGTTGAGACAATTATCATGATGGATCTTTGATATCACTGCTAAAGATAAATTTTCTAATGGCTAATTATCACAACACTTCAATTTGTAACAAAATATACAAGGAAATAGTCTCAGTCAATAGGAGGATCATAGGAATCTAAATAATTACTTATTAGGACATAACTAAATAATAGCACACATCCCGACACCATAGTTAATGAGAAGTGAAAGTAATTAATTAATACGCATGTAGTAAATCCAATACATATAAAAATTCCCTTTCATGTGATTAATTTACGAGGAAAATGAACACTACGAATATGAAGAACGAAAAGAATGCAAACTGTAAAGATCAGTTTGTATTGCAACGCGAGATAAATTCACGTTTTGTATACATTAAAAGACAAAAATCGAGGAGCGTGTTGTGTGCTTGCAATACTTGAATTATCCGCAATTAGTCGGCTCTCTGCCTTGGACTTTAGCTATAACTTGATTAAATGAGTACATTATACAAAGAAAACAAATGAGATACTGTTGTTAAGTATATAAAAAGGTGTTACAAGTTTTTATAGAAAAAGAAAGAAATTGTTCAAAACTATACATACCATAATGCGTAAACAGCATCATCATGCATTATAAGAAAATACATAAGTACATAATTAAATATTATAGTAAAACAGATAACAAAAAAACAAGTACCATATTGAAATAAATCTATCGACACAAAGCAGAATATTCTTGTAGGTGAATTAAATAATTGATCTCGAAAGCAAAAAAAAATATCGTTAGTGAAAAGTGTTCATGTTTTTGCTCTATTCATATTACATACAAAATATTATATACAAAATACATGCATATATGTATATATTTATATAGAAACAATATACTTATATATGTGTATGTATTTATATTATAGAAAAAAGTTACTTTTATTGTTTTTTATTGAGTTTATCCTGTCAAGACTTCAATTGATTACAATTAGCATTAATTATTGTATACAACTATATAAAACAGTATGTTTTAACAAAAGTGATAACATTAAAGTGCTTAAACGTTTCAAGTGGCAATTAACAACAAACTGTTTCTTCATTATTCAAGTGAAAAGTACCATCAACTTCATAATCAGCTAAGCGCGGCCATCAATCGGCCCCACGTTGGAAACGTCGGGGACGTGCTGGCATAAACTAAAAATACATAGCTATGCAGTGCTACTTACGAAAATACGTCGTATAAATGACTTCTCTTCCTTTATTAGACTGGCCGCCCACAAGGTAGCCATCAAACATGTGGTAGCTTATGAGAGCACTAGGCAGCCAAGAAGTTTTGGTTGCGGCAGGCACTACAGAATGCACACCTGCACAGGCAGGTAACGTTGTTAACGTCGGCATCGTGCTGGCAAAAATGAAACTAAGTCGTACATATGACTCTTGTTGGCTTTTATTAGGGTTACTTTGGGAAAGCGATGCATTTAAAAAAGCGTTCTAACATCGTCGGCTTAATGACGGTATGATATTGGCGTTGACTTAGGCGCAAGTTACCCGCTTCTAACCCCTTTTTCTATAGCGGTACGATGATAGCAATAACCACTAGCCAACCATCATCTGTCAATGCATTTTCGTATTGCCCCTTCACCAGTTTTCGACGTTATGCCGACGTTTCATGGCCCGCCCGCCGGCCGTACGTGTAATGAAATCATTTAAGTGGCTATTTACAACAACAAATTAACTGTTTCTTCATTATTCAAGTGAAAAGTGCAATCAACTTCATAAAATCAACCTCTCATATCAATTTTTATTGATTTTAGTCATACGGATTATAAATTTCTTAAATAATTAATGAAACTAACAGCTATTTAACTAAATAACGATCATTTTATTGTATAAATATGCAAAATACAAAACTGCCTATTAATAATAGTAAATAAGAAAATTAATTTCAATCATTTTCTCTAAATATTCAATTAAGTAATACAGTCAACTTCGTAAAATCAACCATCTTATCAATTTTCAATGATTTTAGTCATACAGACTACAATACCTCAAATATTTAATGAAAATAATTATTAAATTAATATATAATTCAACCCCTAATTGCATATATAAAAAAGTGACAGTTATCTTAAATCTATATTAACAATGTATAAGTAATTATTCCAATGAAACACTTGTAATCTGTGGATTATCAACAATTCTGGCTTCATTTGTTCCATCTTCAACAAATCCAACAATCCATGCCGGTCGTCTTTCAATCTCTTCAAGTACCTTGCAGTATTCTCTAGCTACAGCTTCCGGTAATGCAATTAATAATCCACCTACATTAAAAAATATTATTAATTTAAATCTGCATTTAAACCTTTTTATAATAAGATTTATTAAACCTGAAGTTTCTGGTGATCTTCCTTTCACAAAACGGTCATATCGTCCAGATATTTCCGCAAACTTGCAAACATTATCAAGTACTGGTAAATTATTGATAACAAGATTGACTTTATTTCTCTGAAAAGCAACTAGATTCTCTGCATGTCCAAGAATTCCAAAACCAGTCACATCAGTTGATCCATGTGCTTTAAATTTATGCATAAGCATCGCAGCCGTTCGATTTAATCGAGCCATTGATATAATTGCAGCTTTATAAGCTGCATTAACTTCCTCCTCAGTAACAGTTTCTTTATATTTTTCCCATTTTTCTGGATCTTCCATTGTTTTCTTTGTGTTACAAGCAATCTGTGCACCTAGTGGTTTTGTTAAGACAAGAATATCTCCAGCTTGGATTGAAGTTGGACTGGAAAACAAAAGGTAATTAATTTAAGCTGTGATTTCAAGTTATTATAAGTGTTAAAGTGATATGTCTCCTTTACCTAATGAATTCATTTTCTAAACATATAGCAGTTGCTGTTCCACCAATAATCAGCCAAGGATTAGTAAACAATTGATTAAATTTAACTTCTATCTTGCATTCTTTGGCATTTTCAATAAATCCTTTAATAATTAAAGGCAATATAACATCTGATTGAGCCTGGCTCATATCTGATGGCAATGATATTATCATTGTTAGTGAATCCAGCTGAGTTACACCTGTTGCAAAGACATCACTTGTTACATTTGCACAGGTGATTTTACCCATCCAATAAGGATCATCAATGAGTGGATAGAAAAAATCTGTGCTTTGAACTAGATGAAGACCATGTTTGTGCAATGGAATTATACATGAATCTAATCCGATTCCTAGAAACAGCTTCATATGTAATAATATTATTAAAATTTACTAGAATTCTTACCTATTTTGGTTGCATTTTCTTTTGAAGATTTTGTGGCAGCATCATTGGTAGTCTTAGGTGAATCTAATGCCATCAAAAGTTCTGTTAAGACCTTTTGAGGCACTTTACATCCTCATCCTCGAAGTGTAGAGAAATTTGTTAGTTTGAAGTTTTCATCAAGCCCATGAGCTTTCGCATTAAAGTCGGCAAAAGACATACTTGTTCTAAATGCAAATAGTTGAGCTATTAATTATTTATAATTAAATATTAGTAGGATTTACTTTAATATACATATGTGATGAAAATCACATGTTACATAACAAACAAAAAAGCTACTTACCACACAATATAAAACAGGAAAGAATTTGGTTATGTAAATAAAAAAATTATTATTACTAAATTGTATTATTATTTAGATTAAAATTATACTAAGTATATATTTAATCAACAGTATATATTTACATAAATTTATACATAGGTTACAGTTATACTTAAAGATGATAGATAGCGCTCGCATAACTTTTTGTGTCACCAGGTGCCGTATGGTGGCGCTATTGTGGGTTATTTTATTATTCTCAAACAGCTGTTTGGCTTTAATCTTCCTACATGCTTCTTTTAAATAATTGGTAAATAAATAAATCCTTAACTTATATTTAAACAAAAATCATGATAAACATCATTCTTTAATATAAACTAATAAAGATCAACAATGTTCAACACACTCTGCAAAAATTGCGTTAAGTTTAATAAGATTTTGCCTACAAAGAATTATTCACAAGTTAAACGCAAATGGCCTTTAAATCCAGAATACATTAATGAAATCCCAGGTAAATCAAGCTTATACTTATTTCTAAAGACTTATTCATATCAATTTTAGTAAATGAATATGTAACATCTCCACATAAAAGAAATCGCATTTATGTATGGGGTAATGTGCAAACTGGAGCATTAGGTATTCCTCATTCAAAGAAAAAGGAAAATATCCATCAGGTGGACCATTACAAATGTCCAAAAAGGATGCACTTTGCTGAGAAGAACAGCATTTTACATATAGCCACAGGTTTTGGGTTCACATTGTTTGCAACTAGAAACAAAGTTTATGGCAGTGGCTTGAATGGAGAATCACAGATTGGTTATCATGAAATTAGACAAAACAAACCTTTGGAGGTGTTATTTGCCCCTCAAGACATTCATTTGAATTATGCAAGTCATAATACATGGAAAATCTTGAAAGTCAGTGCTGGTAGAGGACACAGTGCAGTATTAACAGATAAAGGACTGTTTCTCTTTGGGAATAATGCTTATGGGCAATGTGGGAGAATGATTGTTGAAGATGAGAATTACAATGGTAACCGAATGGTGAATCATATTGAGAATATTGAAGGAAAGGCAATTATTGATGTAGTTTGTGGTCAGGATCATAGGTAACATAAATCATACAAATGGCATATATTCATAATAATTAATAATCTCAGTTTAGCACTAATGGAAGATGGTAGTGTCTATGGTTGTGGATGGGGAGCAGATGGCCAAACTGGATTAGAACATTACAATTGCACTAGTGAATTCACAAAACTCTGTGGGGATATTGCCGGAGAAAGAATTACACAATTAGCTTGTCGATCGGATTTTGTTTTAGCTATTAATGGTTGGTAACATACACTCATGCCTCTGTTTAACGGTTATCGGCATTAAAGGACAAATTAGAGTGCGCCCGCTATGGTGTTATAGCAATACTATTGCTTTGGGAAAGGCTTGGACTGTTGTGATTTTGTGGTTGGGCGAAACAAACAAGAGTTTAAGTTAAATCAATTAAAATTTCATGGTCAACTGTTAAGGAAAGCTGCTTCTAAATAGCTAATGTCCGTCTCGATCTCTGCGTGCATGCGCATAAGCCACTTTATGATTATCAAAGGATGTATATGCATAGACTTTTGATGTAGTGGACAAGGGTCATCCCCTATTTATTCGTGAAATCGAAGCATGAGTGAATATATACTTCTAAAAATCAATTATACATTAATATACTGATTGATTTTCTCTTATCCATAGATAAGAACGACGTCTTTGGCTGGGGAAATACTGAATACAGTCAAATGGTCCTTCCAGATGGTTCCCAACAGGTTTCTAGACCAACGCATCTCTCTGAACTTTCTAAATTGGGTACAATTATATCTGTTGCAACTGGTGGGTCTTTTTGCTCAGCTCTAACTACTTCCGGAGACGTTTACGTTTGGGGATTCGGTCTTTTGGGTCTTGGCCCACAAGTGCAAGAAACTAAGACACCTACAATCATCCCAAGGAATCTCTTTGGTTATAACGAATTCAATGATGATGTGCAAGTCGTTTCACTTCATGCTGGACTGTCTCATATGGCTGCAATCACTAACAAGGGTGATTTATATACATGGGGGAGAAATCGCTCCTGTTGTTTGGGTTTAGGCTTTGATAAGGATCAATATTTTCCATTGAAGGTAATTTATGACCAGTTATATTTATTAACATTAATTTAATAAGGTGGATTTCGTTGTAGGTGGCAGTTGGGGGTTTTGTAAAAGAAGTTAGTTGTGGGTTTGATCATATGGTAGCAATATGTACAAGTTATGTAAGTAATGATATAATTTCAAAGAAATAAATAATGAAAGTTGTTTAGATAAGTGCTTTGAATTATATTTGATATTTTAAATCAAATAATAATGCCTGAAAAGCCTACATTCAACGTTGGTTTTTGAAAAAAAATTATTTTGTGAATATTGGGTTGCCTAACGTCGAACTTCAATAAATTTCAAGTAAACCAACGATAGTTTTCGATTAATTTGATAAGATTTTAAACGTGGGAGAATGTAAATACAATTAATTTGTTTTATAATGCTATTATTATTTACGAGTGTCATCGTATTTTCATAATGTTCGAATGCTAAAATTAACTTTCTGCTGAATGCATCATAATAGAGAAACAGCTCCAAAATAGAAACATTACATAATCGATTGCTTTATTGATTCAGTTTATGATGGCATTTTGTAATTTAATTTATATCATCCGTTTTGTAACGCTCTCGAATGTTATTTTAGTCACAGTTTGAAGTTATAAGTGCCTTATCACACCCGCCTTTTGCCAATGCAGTACAAATACAAACAACAAACTCTATAAATATGTAATATAAATAAATCTATATATAAAATTTTTAAATTAATAAGAATAAAATTAGTTTAGGTTGCATTTTTATATTATGTACAAATTACTTTAAAAAATTGTTCTTCAATACAAATTAATAAGTGAAATAGGCTTTCCACCTCGCAAAACAAACTGCGCTTGAGCAGGCGCGCCGTGCGGCATTATCCGAAGTCACAATCGTGTCAGTCGTGATAGCTCGCACCTCGTGTTGCGAGATTCCGCTTTACGCCGGCCATATTGCTTTGAATGAGTGCGTGAAAACATTGGGCTAACAAATAGCCGCGAAACTAATCTTCCAACATCGTCGAGTTGCGAAGATACACACCGTGGTTATCAATCATGGAGAATTCCTACGGTATCGGTACGACTAACCGATTCTCTCTTTTGATCGAAAATGAGTCGGATCCGTCAGAGACGACGATATTGGTGCCGGACAAGGATTTGAAGAAGAAGACCAAGGTTGCCGAAAAGGAAAACAAAGGAAAGCCTGAGGTGCCGGTAAAGGGCAACAAGCAGCCGCAGCCACCTCGCAAGGTTATCAAGGAGACGACGCCGAAAGTGCAGGAGAACAAGCGCGAAGGTAAAATCGATTTGCGTCTTATTGCGCGCTTCTAGCCGTCGCCATTCCCCCCGACATTTTTTCGCACGCTTACCATTGTCACCATGTCCTCGGAGAAGCCTTTGCTGAAACGTGCATTTTGCGAGTGACAGTAGAGTAATTGCTCTCGATGTGTGTTCTGCAGCTGGCTCCATTTTTGGTATAAATAGTTTGTGGACATGGTATGCGTCGCGGTGTCCTCTTACCTAGCCGCCATTTCCGTACGCACATGTGCTCGCTAATAGTGAATTTTCTTGCAGACGTTAAGTCAAATCAACGGACTGAGAGTAAACAGGATCGACCCTTTACGAAGTTTAACAATGAGAATAGAGAGGAGCGGAATAACCGACGTAATCGTGAAGATGCCAGGCCTTTCAATGGAGCTTCTTTCGATAACAACAAGTAAGCATACAATTGAAATGCACAGAATTGATAGGTAATTGTTAATTATTCTTACAGAGAACGTGAAGACCGACCGAAACGTGAAAACGCTGGTGGTGACTTTGAAAGCCGCCGTGGACGTGGTATGGGGGGCAGCAAAACTGGTGGACGAGGTGCTGGACCCCGGCGACCATTTGATGACCGACGAGGCAAACGTGAATTTGATAGGCAAAGCGGATCTGACAAGACGTATGTAGAATTCATTCATCTAGCATTCATTTTATTTTCGGTTTGTTTCTTCCTTCTTTGGGTTTGATCTTCTCATCTTCATCTGTTCTCTATTTTATCAGCTGGATTAAAACCTTACATATATGTTTTAGTCCAGCTCTGTTTTGATAAAAAAATTATCAAAAACAACAAGCATAAGCTGATATTTTGCGGTTGCATGAGTCACGGGTGATTACATTAAGCTATCAGCGCCATGTATCGTTTCAATGTCATATTCTTGTTTACATACATATATCACTATCATTTCTTGTTTATCACGATCTTAATTCGTATTATCCATTTGCATATTCATTTTCTCTTATTAATCTATGTGCTGTAAATGTGGGAACTAATTGGATCTTTTGGGTGATTTTGCTTTTTCACAATATACTGAAAGCAGGCATGGTTACAGAGGAGTGAAACCAATTGACAAAAGAGATGGTGCTGGCGCTCATAATTGGGGATCTCATAAGGATGTCATCGAGTAAGTTCTCTTATCGTTTACTGATTTGAATGGATTTGCTAATAGTAGTCCAATCTCGTTGCAATTCCAGAGAATCGGCGGATCAGACTAAGCTCACGGAAGCCGAAGTCGTTTGGAATGAAAGCGAGAAGAACGAAGCACTTAATACCACTACCGAATCGAAGTAAGTCATAAATAACTCCAAAATCCATTCATGCCAACTATAAATATAATTTTATGAAATTCATAGGGAAGGCGAACCTGAAGCTGAACCTGCACCTGTTGAAGAAGAACCAAAGGAACTGACCCTTGATGAATGGAAAGCTCAACGCGCTGGACGCCAGAAGCCCCAATACAATCTACGTAAGGCAGGTGAAGGTGAAGACCAAACGCAATGGAAAAAGATGTACGAATTGAGCAAGAAGAAACCCGGTGATGAAGATGTAATTGTTTTCTTATCTAATTATCGTGCTGTATAGTTTGCTTAATAATTTTATTTTATGATAGGACTCTGAAGATGATGAATATGATAATGCTGAATATCCGCAACGTGTTGGACGTCAGAAACATGTCTTAGGTATTGACTTTCACTTCAACGATTCGAACAGGCGCGGAACAGGTGGACGCGGACGTGGTGCTCGCGGTCCAGGTCGTGGAGGACGACCTCAACGTGAAAATCGTGGCGGCGGCGAAAAAAGTGGAAATCGCTTCCGTGGTGACGATCCGCCACAGGTATAACATCTTCGCGATGATTAAAGTTTTATGTTTCAATATTCTTTGTAATTTTAGAGGGGTAGAGGAGATGGAGGTGCAGGCATAGATGATGCAGCACATGCTGCTCGCAATGCTCCAAAAGTCGATGACGAGCGCGCTTTCCCATCACTTGGTTAATATGCGCCTCCCTAAAAACGGCCAAACCACGGCACATTCACACAAAGCAGCAACATCAACAAACAATTCAAACTTACTGATCATCATCAACATCATACAATTATCACCACCAGCAAAATGCAATTATCACGTCTTCATCATCACGTCTGAAATACGCAATAATCAATAGGCGAACATAAAGTAATTTTGCTCGATTCATATAATATGCGTTATTTGCGCGTATAAAATATTTTAAAAAAAAACAACACAAACTTTCCTTCTGAAACTATCTTTAAAAGCATTTTTACCAAAAGAATTAAGCAACAGTCGAATTGAATCGAATCTAGCAGCGTACACATGCCGTACGCTCCAATTAAAAAGGAAAAATGCATGAATTGGTACAAAAAAAAATGAATTAATTGTGGAATATTCATGTTCGGAACATATAGATAGCAACGGCGATTGTTAAATATTATTATTATGAATAGGATTATTACTCATCGTTTTGTTTTTCTCATCATCAAACATATGATTTTCTTCAGATATTATTTAGTTTATTTTCATTCGACATTTACCATATGTATACATTTTCTATACTACTTGCTTGTATTTCCCATTAAATGGGAAATCTTGATATTGTTCATTCGACTTTTTTTTAGGTATATAGTGTGTAGTTAGTGTGTTCTCATTCATGAAAAATATCATTCATTATCACCCAATCACCATCACTACTACTACTATATTACTATAAATCGTTAACATAAGCAACCAGTTAATTATCATTATACTTTCGTTCGCTCTGAATGCATTTGTTCTTCAAAGTAGTGGATGTAACTCATGTGAAGTGAATATAGCTAGTGATAACTAACTATTCACAATGTAAACTAATAACTCGCCTTTGTATTACACAAAAACACATCTATTTGGGTCTTTGTACATCATCTCGACACAAAATCTTTACAAAAGAAGAAAAAGAAAACATGAAAAGCGATCATAGTTTTTAAATAATGAATTGATTACTGTTAACAAAGAAAAAGTAATGAAAACAATACTTATATAAAAAATAACGTTTAATACAACAACTCCAACAAAGAAAAGAAAAAAAATTATATAAATACATAATAAAAAATCGAAAAAAATGCAACAGATTAAAAACATACATATATAATACATTATTAGTATTTTGATAATGTAATTAACTATTAAAACTATTACAAAATTGTGTGTAAATAATGCCAACATTTAATTAGATATTAATCGTTCGTTCTAACTGTTTTGTTTAATTTGATCAAGTCGTCTACAACATAGATGATAACAATGGCACCTGGTGATTTAAAAGAAAACTAAAAAAAAACAATACAGATAGACAAAAACAAAATGGCTGCCGCGCCACATTGGAAGCGAATGAAGATGAAGGGGGATGAGGATGAATGTTGAACGGACGTTGGGACAACAAATTTAACTTTTAGTTAAATAGATTCAACATACATAATACTTGTACAAATTAGCATTAGCATAATACATGTGTTATGTATGTAAAATATAATACAAATGTTTTAAAAATATCATCAGATATAATTATACCGTCAAACAATTATGCTTTTATGTACTACGTCTTATGCGGGGACGTGATAAGAAATTTGTTATTTGTATTTAGCGTACAACAACGATTCTGGATTGATTTGCGGTTCAGTCTAGATTTTAGTCCTTTGACCAGTTTCCTTAAAAGGTCTCATTAAGTTTAAGAAAATGATATGTACCCTGAAACAATAAAAATGATAAAGGGAACTTCAGTTATTCATTAAACTGTAAATCTTTTAACTGAACAGATATGATTTTCGATAAACTAAAGAGGGTGATTTTTGAAAAT
>JARJDU010019253.1:0-12437 GCA_030264695.1 Lissagria laeviuscula | reverse complement strand
TTTATGTTAAAACATTCACAAATATATGCAGATTTGGTTAAAAATATATTTTTCTTTATATTTTAAAAATCTTGTTAACAATTCGTACTCAAAGAGAAAATTTTGACTTTTTTATCGGAACATTGTAAATGCTATTATCACGAAAAAGCGGATTAAGTGGAGATTTATTTTGTTCTGTATATTATTCCTGAATATGAGTTCTGTAGTATTAGATTTTAAATGAAAATTGATAAATTGATAAAATACAGTACCTAAATCCTTTTTTAATAAACAAGTTCAAATCTTTTTTGCCAATCGCACGTAATGAAAGTTAGCTATTACATTGCTAATCATGAAAAGTATCAAATAAGAACCAGTCCTGAAAAGTACGCGCAGATGCTGTTGTAACGTGTACTGGTGTAATACCATAGCGGTTTGATATAGGGTATAAGACAGGAGTATTGTGGGCCGTGCTGAGGCGCATTTGGCACAGTCGAGGCCCTAGACGCTCATGGTTTGCCGTGATGCAAAATCAGTCAAGTGTAGTCACACTATAGTCACACAAATCCTGGGGCCCTAGGCTTGCGCCTAATGCACCTAGTTCTAAAATCGTCTCTGGGGCCGTAATAGATTTACATTAATGAATAATTCGTTGTTAGTTAACTTGTCATAAAAGGCCATTGCCAATGCTTGCAACTAAATAACAACAATTGACGCCACCTGATGCCAACTAACGCGAAAAGCCAATAGGCGCCTTCGCTAAAGATGTATTGGTATAGTCATATCAAGTCTGTACTGCGGTCACACGAAGAAAGCTATTTCAGTACTCATGCTAGTTATATCCTGTATTTGCACTGAAATAGAGCGCTTTCTTCACTGGTAACCTAATATACTATTGTGAATAGCACGGGCATCATTCAAAATGACTTTGGTAATGATGTGAAACCGATAGGGCGAGTCATTCTTAATTAAGGCCTCCACAAACGCTCAGAATTTCAGAAGAGCTTCACCTGCGCAAAACGCGCCCCTGCGGTTTGCGCTAATCGGCCTGCACAGCGTGGTCTGAGTAAAAGTCATGAGCGGATATTTGTTCTGCGCATACCATACAAGTCTGTACCTGTGAGAGCACTTCAGTTCATTTGCTCAGTTCAGTTATCAAATTTTTGCAATAATAAGTAAACATAGTGGCATTCATTTTTTTTTTCAATTGCACCAGCAAGTAGAACCTAATAAAATGGTAGAGAAGCTTTTCTTAACTGGTGGCCAAACTAACCTAACTAAAACAGAAGGAGCGTGTGCAAAGGCCAGAAAGGTACAAGACGGTTTGTCGAAATCGATCTGTACATCCTGGCCAGAGCAAATAACCCTAGTTTTTTACTTAAATACCCTATTTACTTTGACTCGTTTCCAAGTAACATTTATATTAGTTGGTTCCGCCACTGCTTAAACTGTGATAAATACCGCATTCAGATAAAAAATATTGCTTTTTTCGTTTTCATTGTTGTCGGCATGATGCGTGAGTCGTGTAAGGGTCGTTGCGTGCGACTCATATCACACAATCCCCGCCCGCTCTTACAATATTATATGCACACCATCACAATATACCACCCGAAATAGTCAAAAATATTCAGTGTTCTCATACAATAGAATAGAACTCTTGAATGTACAACCCATCGAATAAATAAATAAATAAAATAACCAAATCAATCGCACGCGCTTCGAATTTTCAAACATGCCTGAACATTTCGTGCATTCGAATAACCTGGCTCCACAACAATACACAATATTGTTTTTATACTGATCCTTTCAATTCAATAAAATCCCATTTTGCGCTGAAATATCAGAATGTCTTGTTTTTTGCTTGGGAAAGGGGTAGCCGTAAGGAGATCTTTAAACAAGACGGAGTGGCTCTTTCTTTAAGGAGGATGGATTCCAGGTGTCTGGGGCAAATTTGTTGTTGCGAAGTCTTTTCCTGGTCTGTTTACGCTCGTCTTGTATACGAGTATCTATCGGTCTATATGTGGAACATGATTTGTTTTGCTGTCTGTTGGCGGAGAGTTTTTGTGGCGACGGGTCGTTTTTCACACGATTTATCTACAGCAATACGGCGATATGTTCCACTACGTATGGTCTACGTGCATTCTGTCATAAATACATAAATCTGCTATTATAAATTCTACTTTTGACTAATCTGCTGCTATTTTGAAGTTTTAAAGTTTATAGATAGGTAGTTGACAAATGAGGTTTTGTTTAAAAAATGACACAAATGCGTTATTATTACAATTTAAAAAAAAATACAAATTGGGATTTACAATTATAATATTTACTTTGATTTATTCATATTATAAAAGAAAAAAATGGTAATTTAACTGTTAGCTAATAAATCTATCTCAATTGAATGTCAATAAACAACTGTTTAATTAGTCACTATTTGTGTTTAGATAGGTTGTAACATGTTTCGCATTTATTCGTTTCAGACATTATTGTTGCCCCAGACTCGTTAAACATAAATAAATGCGACTTTGGAAAGTTCTCGATGCCATCGCCAACAGCAACTTTATTGATTGATGCCAAAGGTCACCGTGAGCAACGCCTTTTGTCACTCAACATTCCCAAACCATCTTCAGTTATAACATATACCTACTAACAAATTGCCCCTAATTCAACCCTAAAAAAAATTTTTAGTTCATCTCCAGCGTTGCAAGTAAGATAGGCCACTCAACATACACGATCACATGTCAGATATATCTACATAGGCATTTTATCTTTCTATCTTTTTACAACTTTTATATCAATCTTTAAACTACAGATGATCAAACATATGAGCACGTAATATGTATCCGATATCCTTCCTTACGCTTGGGGTCATTCGTTACGCCAAATTTTCCTAAAATAGGGGATGAATTCCAACATCAAGAAGAGCAATAAAACCGATACATGCCATGTTGCTAGGCTTGGCTTCCTTGACTTTCGGTTGTATTTTTCATGCTTCACGTATGCAGGAAACGGAAGTATTTTTACCAACCGGCACGTTCGCTCTTCGGCTGCATGTACGATGGCTGCAGGGATGATATATCGTAGGTGGGCGGCATTTGAATTCGGCGGGCATGCAGACATACATGCTACAGAGCTTACATACTGCAAAAATGCAACAAAATGGAACAAAAACGTGAATGCAGTTTGCATTTGTTTCGGTTTGTGTGGAATTGACATCGGACGTGACGCTTGATTGATGGTACAAGCATACAAGATCCATGACGGATTTATTTCAAGTTTGGACATAGGTCATTTTAAAACAAAACTAGGTTAGGTTGCAATTTTGCATCTAGATTATTTCTAAATATATGTGGAAATCTTGTGTAGTTTCTTTAGGTCATTAAAGGTTCTTAAAATGGAGAAAATAATTGTCAAAACCACTGATTATTCTTTCATTCTGGACAGAACTATACCATCTAAATTTCGTGGCAAAATTATTGGATAGGATCCCAGTATAAATCGTCTCGTTGTAATTTAATTTTTAGAAAACACTAAATTAGTTAATTAACAGTAATAATGTGTGCATATTAGTTAAATATTATTTTCAAAAGTATTGGTATTACATATTTATAATAAATTAACAACTTAATCTTAACAAGATATTTATCAATCAAATTTTTTTCTCGGAGGTTTTCATTCCGTCAAAGTATCAATAACGTCATCAGGCCATAGAATGTTCAATAGACACAATAGTCGATTTACGTAGCTTGTCTTCCTTAAATAGAATTTTATTAATTTTAGATTCAAAAATGATCTTCAGTACTAGCTGTAATCACAGGAATTGTAACAAATAACATTAATGCAGTACATACTTCAGGAAAGCTGCATAACATAAAATAATTCTTTATTATTAATAAATCAGCAAGTTTTCTTGATCACAAAGACTTTTCTATTTCATCTCTAAAAATGGATTGAAAACTGAGAATTTTACTCGCAAATGATTCAGATATGTAATTTTTTATATATTACATCAAATTCTAGAGTTTTTTAATAGATCAGTATCGTTTAAATTTTGCAAAGTGGCAGATGAAGAATCATTTTATGTTATGCAGCTTTTTGCTATACACTTAAATGGGAAATAATTTTATTCATTGGAAGGAAACTCGATTTCAGGTAATCACTAATAATATCCAATACTCGATAAAATATGTTAACTTTGAACCAACTTTCCGGATCTTGAAGACGCTCACATTCGCAAAGTTCGTCAAAATGCCGTTTCACTTTCCTCTGACCAGCTTTAGAAAGTTCAGGATTGGGAAATGATCACTTTTCTACTACACTATTTGCTTCCTTTTTCAATTTTCAAATTCATGTCGATACCTATTCAATTCTTCCAAACAAATTTTGAAACGTTTTTAGGGCATTCGAAAGATGTGTGGCTTTAGACTGAAGTGCTTTAGAGGCTGAATCGATAGTTTGTGAAATTTTTAAATAAAAAATCAATAAAATTGTAGTTCTCAATCTTCTTCTTAAGTAAAATAAATAACATTTCTTTCATCTAATGTATTCGCGGCCTCTCAGATTAGGGCCTGTAGCATTTATCTAACCCTGTCACTCTATGTAGTTACGCTACCGATTATGTCTCTATTTAAATATTAGTTAGTAATGGAAGTGATATGTAGAGGCGGCCATTTTGTTTTAATATTTGCTTTTGATTTACTAATGAATACATAAGCAGCCATTTCGTTCTCACTGAAGGCAAAAGTGCTTGACAAAAATTGTATTTGATTTAGAAAAATATTTAAGAAATATTGGTATAATTAGGTATTCATAACATTTAACAGTGTATTTCACCATAAATCATCTCATAATGAAATTCAAAAAGAACAAATATGCAAATGGCATGGTTTAAGCGATATTTCCCATCATAAATATTCTAAAGCATGTTTATTATGTTTAGAATGAATACCTCACCTTACTTTAAAAAAAATGTTTAAAAAGCCATCCCCAATTAGCAAGCTAGGATAAATCACACCGAAACCATACGTTTCTGCTTTTTTCTCTCCGAGTTTTTAATCCTATTCAAGAGAATTGGATTTTTCATGGCTAACTTTCATGGGGTAACAATGACCACGCGCACAGTCCGACATGCACCGCACCATCGAAAATATTGTAATATCGAACAATAAAACTGGTTCCATACGTCTATAAATTTTGCCTAGCAACGTAAACAAAACCTGAACCCTCTATTCATGTGACGGAATACGTAAGGGACGCGAGGCGCAGCGCACCTTTCATCCCAAACAATCCATAGCTTTCGTTACTCAGTGTACCCTTCGCGTCGAAATCAAATTCCGTTCTGCATTCCTTCGCACGATTCAATTTTGTCGACATTTCTGACATACATACAGTAAACATTAAACATACTTCAATTCTTTTTTGGGTATAAATAAATAAATTTGCAAATATAATAAATTAAAAGAGAAATTAAATAATTGTCTTAAAAACAAAATGTCACAAGTGCAAGTTCCTGAAAACGCCGAAGAGGGAGAACATCATGATGTGGATGAAAGAAAATCAGTAGCACCAACTACACAGCCCAGTACATTGGCTCAATTTCCTGTCAAATCTACGGTTGAAATTTCTGCAAATGAGGAACCAGTTAAACCCCAACGGCTTAAATCTAAACATCAAGGGTTGCCTACATATACCAAATCAGATTCAAGTGTGTATCCCACATACAGCAATCTCTGCTTACCCGAGTAAGTCAATTTAACTTAATTTAATCTAAAGTTTCTTACGATTTTTATTCAATGTTTACTTCTTAAGGTAGTTTTTCTAATAATTTCTTACATTTTTTTACTTTATGTTATGTATTTATCTTATTAAAGTTTTTTTTCTTTTCTTTTACGCCTGCTAGTCTTTGATCACGATCGATTGAAAACGAGCGGGTGGCTACGAACACATGAAATGTGCGTTACGTTCGTTTCATTTCCATTGCTTTCCTTGCCACGTTTCCTTTCGTTTCAAGCTAGATGAAAGAGGTCACGCTAGATTTCTATTAATTCGCCATTCTGGTCTCTCATTTTCGTCTTTTTTCTTAGAATTTTAGCTGTTTTTACTTAATTTTTGCTGACATAGGTTGAACGAGATATTATCGAAGGTTAATTAGGACGGTTTTTAGCTGTCATAACTGTCAGGACACTAGCGAAGACAAAAACTACATTGGCATTGATCAAGAATTATGGATGTAAGCTTCCAAGATTAAGAGAAAATTCAATAGTTATCTTGAATTAAATTAAAAGAAGATAATGTTAAAAAAAATTTAATAATAGTATTTTTTGGTATTAAAAGCGCAATTATTTTATTTATTTTACATCACAAGCAGTGATAAAACTTACTTTTAAACTAAATAAACGAGGCTCTGTTGAATTTAAAATATAATTTCCGTATCACCAACAGTTTTTGAGAAAAACAGTTATCAACATTTTTGAAATACGTATGAAATCTCGAATGAGTAAGTATATTTGACACCCATCGAAAAACATATCATAACTTTGGTAATTTTAATGGAATAACAAGCAATTTTATGCTATTCTCTAATATATGCAGATTTGTTTAAAAATATATTTATCTCTAGATCTCCAAAATATTGTTATTAATTTGGCCTCAAAGTTAAAGTTTTTACTTTTTTTATCAAAAAACTTCAAATGCTATTATCTTCTAAAGTTGAACTAAGTAGAAATTTATTTTTCTGTATACCACTCTTGAATATGTGTTCTATTTAGGGATGAATTCGAGCTGCTCGAGCTTGAGCTCGAGGCGAGCCTGATGAATGTTCGAGCTCGAGAAAATTCAGAAAGACAAGTTCGAGCTTGAAAGCTTGAATAATGTCTAGTTTTTTTCTACAATATTTCAAACGAATTTTAATTAACAAACGGTGGATTTAGTAAAGATCGATGGTAGAGATCTTTGGAATAAAGTAATTGAATATGCTGTAATAAGAAAATTTAAAATACATAGCTTTTCATTTTAATTTATGTAGTTGACGAATCATAAAAATTCAAGACAAATGTACATCACATAATTCGATGAGAGATTATTTAAGGTTTTAACAAACAAATAAAACAAACTGATTATGTGAAAACGCATGCAATACTTTGAAATATGTAGAATCCTTTAGAACAGCGCCATCTAATACGTGGCTCGCGCTATAATGCTGCACAAACGACAAACCTTTTGAGGGGTGAGAGGGTGCCAGAGAAAACCGCGTTTGCTGTTGTAAGACTTTCATATTTATTTATCAGGTTTAGGAGGGAAGTAGGATGCTGAGAGAAAAGAGAACCAGCTTGTCTTTAATTGCCACTGACGAGTCTAATAACTTACAAAAAGATATGTGAAAAAAAAATGCTGTTTTAAGTTGTACTTGCAGATGCCGACAAAAACCAGTACATTTTTGACCCTAATATTTTGAGAACAGTAATGGTTAGAGAAAAACTGATTACACCGTTGGATTGAACATAAAATTCTGCTCTAGAAACAGTGACAAAAACTCAAGAAAATGGTATTAGCTATTGTTAAAATTTGAGCCGCACGAAATGCTCAACGAGTCTAAGTATAAAAGTTTAGATAAAAGCTCGAGCTAGAAAGCCATTGCTAGTCCTACAAGATTCTGAAAGAAAATTGGTATCTTTTTGACTGCCTATTGATATAAAAGGGGAAATTAGCAAACAAAAGCACAAAATCACGAGCTTTCTTAGTAATCTAGTTCAAATAATTAATTGTAGTAAATTTACTTTGTAAATAAACTGTAGAAATCACCAAATTCATCGTTCATCTGAAACTTATAAAATTTTAAGAACTAAAATTCATTAGTTATTACGAGCAGTTTTATTTTTATAAATACGTTCTTTTGTAATGCTTTTTTAAGAAAAGATAGGATATTTTGTCAGTGATTCAAGAGATTTGATTACATCCTTCCGTAATAATAATGCCCTTGCTCATGCTAAAGCCCACAACGTGAACGTGAAGTCAGAGCTGTTGTAACCAGCGCGCAACACAAGTGCATAAAATACCTGGCATACTTCCGGAAATTGTTATCATCGCGGAAATATTTCTTGCCTGGAGGTGGCTAGGCATTCTCAATCAGGTGCTGTGCTAATTCTACTAAGACTATTTCTTTCATGCATATAATGAAAATTTACAAAAATAAGCTTTATTCATGTCATTGTTTATTTTCTACAAATAAACAAAAACTGCAATTCTGATCACACTTTTATGTTGTAAATAAAATTCAGACTTGTATAGTCAGTATTACTGTGTGCCTGGAGGCGGCAAGTAAAGCATTCTTACGGCTAAAATCATTAAACTAGTATTGTTCATATGACACCGGGAAACACTTGCACATGCCTAGAGAATACCGGGCTATCCAATTTCTCAATACAAGCTGAATCTATGCAAGACACCAGTCTAGCGGATATAAATATGTTCGCAGATCAATACAAAAACAAATATGGCACCGAGTGCGGTTATTACTAAATAGAAGAATATACAACACTCAAACCAGGTAATAACGATCTCCAGACCTAGTTTGCTGGAATTTTCCTTGCAACGAAGTACTTGTTACAGTAAGTACAAAAAAAAAATTATAGAGAATATTAACGAGCTGGTCAACAAGATTTAAACAAATTTTTGAAGAACTAAACTTTTCAAGAATCTACGTAAATCAAACGGAGTAACACTTACATGAGCAAAAAGACTACTAAAGGACCTCGGTAGAAAAGAGTGGGCAATCTCTACAATTGGGAACACCTACCCAATTGGTGCAATTAGGATAGTGATAACCAATCTCTTGCCAAACATATCTAAATTAAAGCATAATAAGACATGGGAGAACTCGTTCAAAACTCAAAACTCTGACTGGTATCTTCACCGTGCACTGACAGTTTAGATATCACAGGCATATGTGACTAATTCTACTTCTCGGTTGTGACTGGATGAAGATGAGACACCTACACACCATTTGTGCGAATTCTCAGCACTAGCTAGCCTAAGACCAGTGGTGATTTTATACCAATGAGGGGTACCGCGCAGACCTATCACTCGTGAAATGTATTACTATTCGTGTGACTTACACTTGACTGATTGATTTTGCGATCACGGCATACCTTAGGCCCCTAGGACCCCGACTGAGCCAATCGCTCCTCTGTCTAAGCCAACACATATTAGGTAATATTGTCACCAGTATAGCCTATTATGGAAGTTTGCACTCTGATACCATTTCAATAGTTTTTGAACTTATTAACTTGTAATATGGAAAAAGCACCTCGAACTCAATAGACATAACCTAATTACGTTATCTGAGGTTCGTTCTTTTACAATCTACAATCTACAAGACATCTATAACAATGCTACTACCTTCATCAGATTATAATAACCAAATTATACATTAGTTCAATTAACGGATATAAATATCATTTTCAGCCATTTTTCATGTACTGCTGAACATAGGTTTCTTCCAAAGCTTCCATATGACCTTATCTAGGGCAAGTTGGTGTCAGTTTTGATCCGCATACTGCTTGATGTCATCTATCTATCTCTTTTGAAGTCTCCTAATACCTCGTTTTGTTGATTGTGCCATTTTACTAGACGTATTGTCCACTTATTGGGGTCCAACCGTGTCACTTGTCCAATTCATCAGCTACACGGTCAATAATGCCTTTTACTGTCGTCTTTATTTCGTATATTGTATTAAAATATAGAATAGAAAAAATGCATTTATCAATATACTAAATTTTATTTCAGTCGAGTGATTTGCCGTCAGAGATACCAAAACGCTATCAACAAACATCATGAGCAATTTATCAAGGAGATAAAGTTGCACGAAAAGCTTCAGCCGTACGCGTTGGGCGGGGTGCGGCTACGACGAGAGTTCTGTGATCCGATATTGGTTAAAGTTAGCCACAAGGACATCATCACGTTAACATTTGATGAGGAGCGACGGTTGGAGTACATTTTGAAAACTGATCCAGCGGCCCTTTAATATTGCATCAAGATTGCGGATAGTGGATGGAATCACAAAGCACGAAGCACGTAGTCTAAGACTTTTATTATATACTTACTTGAACACGTTTTTATTAAAGTCATCCGCAATAAATAATATAAAAAACAGTCATAAGTTTATAAGCTAGTGTTTTGGCATTGGTACTGACCAAATTTTTGAGCGCCTTTTGTATAAATATCAAACTATCAAGCAATCAAATGTAAACATATTTAAATGTCAAAAGCCTTTTAGCACATTATCAATCAATCATTTTCCAGTTGCAATGTTTGCAAATGCATTTCAAAGTGGCTTTTTATCAATCTTTTACAGCGTGGGATCGGCGCCATTGGGCATCTGGGATAAATCAGTAACATCTCTTTCTTCCATATACATTATCCATCTACATAACTATCTCCAATTTTATTACAATAACTTTATTCCCATCCATAATTATTATCCTGCTAGGTAAAAAATGGACACATTCGACGCATAGTGGATGAAGAAGTCAAGTCTTTAGTGCTTGAAATAGCCGGAACGAATGTCGCGACCACGTACATCACGTGTCCAATCAAGCCGCGCGCTTCGTTGGGTATCAAACTACCATTCCTCGTCATGGTCGTCAAGAACATGAAGAAGTACTTTACTTTCGAGATACAAATCATTGGTAAACGAAATGCTGTTCACTCTTATTCTAAAATGCAAAAACTTTAATACGCCAACTTAGACGAAGAGCGATCAGTAAATGCAGGAGTTATTGATGTTTCTTGAACTCTTTTTGTTTTGCAGACGACAAAGACATGCGGCGTCGTTTCCGCGTCTCCAATTTCCAATCCACGACAAAGGTGCGACCTTTCTGCACTACAATGCCGATCGGATTAAGTTCCGGATGGAACCAGATCCAGTTTAATCTCGCCGACTTTACGCGACGTGCTTACGGTAACATAACAACGTCGAATTTTCAAGAAGGCATCGACTGAATGCACAGCATGATCCTGCTAACTTCACAATGGCTTCTTGAAACTTGACAAGTGATTGTATGATTAACTTGCAATCTTTGATTATCGTAGGCACTGTCTACATGGAAACGATTCGCGTGCAGGTTCATGCCAATGTCCGTATTCGACGCATTTATTTCTCTGATCGTCTCTATTCAGAGGAGGAGCTACCCTCAGAATATAAACTATTTATGCCTCTGCAAAAAACCAAAGAGAGAGATCTCAAAAAAACCAAGGGTGGGAGCAGGGACAGTGGGTTGAAAGCCAAAGTAGCAAGTGGAGATAAGGTTAAGGGTGTAGAGGGAGGGGGTCCTTCTGGAGCACCACCTACACCTGCGGAACCTACTGAAGACCGCATCGCAGAGGAAGAACGAGAAGTAGGGTCTACGTCGATTGAACCAGCTGCTGGAGATGTTGCCCAGTTAGACGATTTGGAGACTGAACGACCAGAAGGTGATGCTGATGATTCAATGGCTGCTCCTCCGCCTTCTGCTTCAGCTGATAAGCCTGAAGACGCGGGTGATGGCGAAGATACTGAAGCGGAAGGTCCTGCTGGTGAAGGCGAGCTGGCGGAAGGTGATGCTGATGAGACCCCGGCCGATGAAGGTGGAGAGCAGCCTGCTGAAGAAGCTGCGGATTCTCCTGATGCTGAAGCAGCTGATGATGCTGCAGATGAAAATGATTGATCGATGTTTTTTATATTGATGCGCAGTTTTATGACATTATTTTATTTAAATACACTTTACATAATATACATAACTATATACTAAAATATTGGTTATTTACTGCATTGTTTTGAAATTATTGAACTATTGATCTAAGATATAGTTATATAAATCTCAGGTCACTGATATAATGCTTCAGAAAATAAAATTTTATTCAAAGGCGTAACTACTAATTTATATAAAACAACTTTATTATAAACTATCTACAAAACAATTTATAAATAATATAGGCAACTAAGTATACATTGAGCCATAATGGTATGCTGAACTACTGTAAATGTTATTTTATTTGATTAATACAAAATAAATTCAAAAATAAATTTATTTAATTATTTATTAATTTTATGTATTAAAAATATACTAATTATAAATTTAATTATGATGACAAAAATGACAAATAAGTGTTGACCATGCCAAACATGCTGTCAAACACGATGTCAAAAATATTACTCGGCAAAATACATTTGACGTCTTGGTAGGTGCAGAACAAAACATTACATTTTAATTTGTTCAACTGTTTTAATTTTTGTGAAGAAAGTACAGTTCCAACTGCCTGCACAATGGTTGTCGAAGTAGCCGACGTCGAAATGAAAAGCGCCGATAGTCCAGCGGCCGCTGATGGCGAAGTGAAAAAAGATGTGGATGTGCAAAGCACGCAAGAAATCCGGGAGCAAGCTCGCCAGATCGAGAAAGCCATCGCCAACAAGGAGAATCGCTTTA
>JARJDU010019214.1:0-11244 GCA_030264695.1 Lissagria laeviuscula | reverse complement strand
GCTGACGAGGCCCTAGGCTTACAATGAGTTTGGGGCCTTTTATAAAGAGAGCCTAGGCACACAATCAGTTTGATGTTCTTCATAAAGGGACCCTAGGCGTACACTCCGTATAAGACTCTTCGTAAAGCTGACTTAGGAGCACAATCAGTTTGAGGCTCCTCGTAAAGGGACCCGAGGCTCCCAATCAGTTGAGGCCCCTTTCGCGGCCACTTTCGAAGTTTAAAGGCTTCCCTGTCATGTGAGGCCCTAGAAGCGCACCTTCTGCGATTGTGCATAAATCCGCCACTGGTTGTAGCGCTGTATTTAACGCTTGAGAAAATTTGCAAACCCCGATTAGATTACATTTTAGTTTTATAGCGTTAGATTTATTTATTTTAGGAAATTGGAAATGGGAAGTTGAATCCTGTGGCAAAAATGGAATTAATATTGAGTGTAGTAGGGTTTTTATATTTTAATTGTAATACCATATGTGCTATATATAGATACGAAAGTTTATTAATACTTTGTTGCCAGGGCCGGATTTAAATTTGATGAGACCTTAAGCAATTTGTGATGTGGGGCTTTTTTTATGTCTACATAATATTGTAATAATTCTGTATTTTTGGGCCTTCCAGAAAATGTAGGCTTTAAGCTATAGCTTGTTTAGCTTATACTTAAATTCTGAACTGCTTGTTACTATTTAATTTTTGGATAAAATCCTGCTAATTTGGCATCAAAAGACGCCGAATTTAATCAACTTTTTATTGATGTATAATAATTTTTTTAATTTTATGATTTATCTGTGTTTTTTCTAAATATAACAATTGCTGTTGTATTTAACAAAAATACTGTCTTCTGTCAAATACAAAGAGTTGAAACTAATCAAAACTTTAATAATTATGTTTATAGCTGTTTACTATCTACACATTTATGATGATAATTTGTACATGAATCTTCTTTATTCATATTTTTCTTCTGATAATAAAACAAAAGTCGCATTTCCCCGCAATAAAGCCAACTCAATTATAATTTACTATGATTCTGGGCTAGTTTAATAATGCATCGTAACAGAGCAAGGCAATAATATAAGATAATAATTGTTCGTTTAATATTCACGGAAATTTAAGCTTGTTAATTATCCTTGTCATAATACCATAATATAAACAATATCATGTTAAAATTAAAAACTTCAATTCGTCAAACTTTATTAACTAGTAAGATTACGGTTATAATAATTTAACTGTTTTATTCAAATCTTCAAAAAAATAATAATTCATAAATGTTTTATTTTTTAATATTATAAAACAACATTAAAATTTCAAAATTTTATTATTAAAATTCATTTTTTATTTATAGATGTCGTGTCTTTTTATCTTTTTAAATACTTAACTATATGCAACCCAATTCACAGAGTCTTCGTTTTTATAGCCGACCATAATCAGCAGAAACATTTTTATTTGCACTTTTATTTTTGCATCCACGCTTCGATTTTCTCACCAATTACTAGTACCTAGCAAGTGAGTAGTCTTATCAATACAACTATATACATGTAGTACATGTAATACAGCGCTTATTACCAGTTGACATATTTTAATCAAAACAAAACAGGACAATTAAGATTTTGATATTTTGGCAGCGAACTGATTCAAAATGATGGATGAATTAGATGATGATATTCCTGATGAATTCAAAGGAACCTTACAAATTACACGAGATGTATCCAAAAATGAGGATATTACTAAAGAATTAGATATCAAGAGTGAAGTTACTACTCCCAGTGATAAAACTACAGATATTCATAAGGAAGTTAATGCTTCTGACTGTGTAGGGATACAACCAAAGACCATTTTTACTAATATATCAGAGAAAAGTAAGTTATTATTGAACATTATAATTAAACATGAAGTTTACTTATTGTCATTTTTAGTTACTCCATTAGTCAGAAGGATTTCTACAGGTACCAAGAACTCTTTATCTGGTGTGAAGACAGTTAATCACACAGCACTTGCTCTACAAGTTGAAACTCCTACGAATTATTTTATCTATAGGGAAGGAATTATTGACAAAGCTGTGGCTGATTGTATTAATGATTTGATTGTTGAATCTGATGGTGCTTTGGTAGGGAAATATTTATTAACTGAGTGAGTATAAGTTTAGATTAATACTAATTACTTATACATTTAATAATATTTTGTTAATTGTAGGATAAATATATGGGATTCAGATAAGGAAAGATTGATATTGTTAATGACAAACTGTGTCATCAATGTGAAATATGATTTTATTGCATTGAAAGTACTAGAATATCGAAGAATTGGACTAAGAGATTTGGATAATGTTGTTGTAGGTGATTTGGTTTATCCTCCAGGATCTTTAGTCCCGTAAGTCTACATAGATATCACATCACATCATATATTCAAGGCTTCAACTTATCTTTAAACTATTTTTCTAAAGGTTGAAGCCCTGATTCTATCCTATTCATTACTATAATACTTAACATGTTTAAATGTAATTTGTTCATGCAAAAAGTCGCATTAGCGGCTTTGCTGACGGATTGACAAGTATGGTTCATAGTTGTTGGACACAAACTAAACTTAATCCATACGAAGCATTTAAACCAAGGTGATGGTTAAACTCTTACTTGCACAATTTTTGTATAAATTCAACTATCGCCAATCAAATTCATATCATAAATTAATTTTATAGAGATCGAAATGCAAGAGGTGTAAGATTAATGTGGAATCGAGGACAACCATTAAAATTCGCAGTAAAATGGAATCCTTTCAACGACGACGTGCCAATCTGCACGCTTACATCGCATCCTCTGTTCTTTCACTCAGAATGCCATGACAGCGAGCGACAGCTTTTCAGTTTCGATGAATTCTTAGATAAACTTCGATTAATCATAGGCAGAGAGAATATCAACGTGATCATACATCATAAATCGATTGTATTACAGAATTATGTGGGCATTAGTTCATTAATTCACAATCGAAATAATTTTGGCTTTTTTAAAGTTCGTGGCAAGTTTAGTTTTTAGAGCTAAGCTTGTCAATGACGTACAACTATATCTTAATATAAAATATATGGGATTATAACGTTTGTATAATTGACTGGGGAGCACTGAATCTTATTACTATTTCTATGAGAACTTATGTATTCGCCGGGTACATTTTATTGTTGTTGCTATATCGCTTATTCTATTAAATGGATGTAAAATTATTGATAAATGTGCCTGATAGTTATATGAATATACATATTGATTTTTGTTAAGTTTTTTATGATTTTGTTGAAAGCTAAAAAAAGATGTTTGAATTTATGAATAAGTGTTATCATTGAATAAAAAATTTGTGTTGCCGCTGCGTGGCTTAGTTCGTCGATGCTCAGCTTTGCTCGCACTCGAAAAAAAATATTGAAATTTTAATTTTTGAAAAAACTTTATTTATTTGCTGGAGTTGGTAATGGCTGGTAACCCTAGTATTATCACCGACCTTCGATGCTCCAAGCGATTCTAAGCTTATCGGACATGAACGTCGACTCAAAATCGTGACACAACGAACTTTACCGAAAGTCAGGTTCGGGTTCAATTCATGAGAGAGTAGTCGTGTTTGAATCTAGTGAGAAATTTTAATTTCTAATTACTTAGTGGATAATTTTTATGGGTATTTTTGCTAAATTCTATTAAAGCACCTATTTTTTTGATTTAAATGGTTTTTATTTGATTTAAAATTGCATGCAACATCTTCATTGTTGTAAAAATGCAAATTTTGTTTTATTTAGTACAATTACCAATGCTAGGTAGCGCTTCATGCTTTTCCTTATGGCATAGCACGTTGCAGCTGATGCAATTTTGCCGAATTATTATACCAAATAATAAGTGAAAACAACCTTAATTGTATTATCCAAAGCGTATTTTCCATTCACCATGATGGAAACTACAAAAATTCAAGATATTCCTCGAGTGCCTGAAACCATTGACTTCCCTAAAGAAGAGGACAAGATTCTAACCTTATGGAAGGAGCTTGATGTGTTCAAAACATGTCTAAAACAATCCAAAGGCAAACCAAGGTATGACCATTTTATTTAATAACATACCAAAGGAAATGTACCCTAGTATTTGCATAATTACATATTTTAATTTTTGCATAAATCTTAATAAAACCAGTTCATGCGACCAAGATTTTACTGCTTGCTTTCAAACAAAAATTTCTATTGGATTGTGAGAGAAATAAATGTTGTAGAGGCATTTGCATTATAAAAAATAGCATGAATATGTATTGCACAGGCTTTTACATTGTATTGATACCATATTGTTATAATAATAAATAATTTTATCCTTTAGATATTCATTTTATGATGGCCCACCTTTTGCAACTGGTCTGCCGCATTACGGTCACATTCTCGCAGGAACCATAAAAGATGTAGTAACCCGCTATGCTCATCAACAAGGATTCCATGTAGAACGTCGATTCGGTTGGGATTGTCATGGATTACCAGTAGAATTCGAAATCGACAAGGCACTAGGAATTAAAGGTCCCGACGATGTCGCCAAACTAGGCATCGCTAATTACAACGCGGAATGTCGGAAAATCGTCGGGCGGTATGTCAACGAATGGGAAACCATCATAACGAGAATCGGCCGCTGGATAGATTTCAAAAACGATTACAAAACTTTGTATCCATGGTTCATGGAAACTATATGGTGGGTCTTCACACAAATGTATAACAAAGGACTAGTCTATCAAGGCAATAAGATAATGCCCTATTCAACTGCTTGCAATACCCCATTATCCAATTTCGAGTCTGGTCAAAACTACAAGGACGTCATCGATCCAGCAGTTACTGTGAAGCTGCCAATAATAGGCGATAAAGAAAAAGCTTCATTACTTATTTGGACAACAACTCCATGGACATTGCCATCGAATTTAGCTGCATGCGTTAATCCTGTGCATAAATATGTCAGGGTTAAGCAATTATCTACTGGAGAGGTTTACATTGTCATGGAAGCGAGACTAGAAGCAGTTTTCCAAGCTGATTTTGAAGTATTAGATAGTTTTCCGGGTGCTAAACTTAAAGGTTTAGCGTACGTTCCAATTTTTAATTATTTCGCTGAGCAAATGAAGAAACAGGGTGCGTTCAAGGTGTTGATTGATGACTATGTTACTCAGGATAGTGGTACTGGCGTGGTTCATCAAGCGGCGTATTTTGGCGAAGACGATTTTCGCGTTTGCTTAGCTAATGGTGTCATTACCAGGGACCAGGAACCTATTTGTCCGATCGATCCAAGTGGGAAGTTCACTGAGGCAGTGACTGACTTCAAAGGACAGTATATCAAGGATGCTGATAAGAATATCATTGCGCATTTGAAAGCGAATGGTAGATTGTTTCATCATGGACAAGTAAGTAAATGTATTTTTCGGCCATCCTATAGGAAAGACGAAATGTCTTCCTTTAAGGGCTTGGTACACTGTGTACGTCGGAAAAGTAGGTCATTTTTGGGATTTTTTTTCGGCAATAAAACCTAAAGTGGTAAGAAATATCCTAGCGGACTTGGATTGTTTACTAAATTAAAGTAAACATCCCAAGCAAAATTTTTGAAAAATTGCAGTGTACTACTCTCTTAAAAGCGGGAGGTAAATCAAGTTTTGTTTCTTTAGAGAGGTAAATTGAAAAACGATTGATTTTCCTAGGGAGGTAAATCCGAACATTCGACGTCATTGTTTCGGGTAATAAACCAGCTCGGTTTGTAATAACCTACTTACCTCCCTAGGTGCACTATATACTATGAAATACTTATTTTGATTGAAATCCATTCAGGTAAAACATAGTTATCCATTCTGTTGGCGTTCAGACACACCTTTAATTTATCGAGCAGTGCCATCCTGGTTCATCCGTGTGGAACACATGACCGAACAACTCCTACAATCGAATTCATCTACCTACTGGGTCCCAGACTTTGTCAAAGACAAACGTTTCGGTAATTGGTTAAAGGATGCCCGCGATTGGGCCGTTTCACGTAATAGATATTGGGGTACTCCCATCCCAATATGGATATCACCATCTGGTGATGAAGTCCGTTGCATAGGCAGCATCGCCGAATTGGAAACTCTCACCGGAACGAAGATCACAGATCTACATCGTGAAAATATTGACCATCTAGAAATACCTTCACGTATTCCAGGTAATCCACCATTGAAACGAGTGCCTGAAGTATTCGACTGTTGGTTTGAATCTGGCTCAATGCCCTATGCACAGCTACACTACCCATTCGAAAATATAAAAGATTTCGAGGAAGCTTTCCCTGCTGATTTCATCGCTGAAGGTATTGATCAAACTCGTGGATGGTTTTATACACTTCTCGTTGTATCCACTTGTCTTTTTGGTAAAGCGCCATTTAAAAATTTGATTGCTAATGGTTTGGTATTGGCCAGTGATGGTCAGAAGATGTCCAAACGCAAGAAAAACTATCCTGACCCGCTAGAAGTTGTTAATAAGTATGGTGCAGATGCGTTGAGATTGTATTTGATCAATTCCCCAGTTGTAAGAGCCGAGAATTTGCGGTTTAAGGAGGAAGGTGTTAGGGATATTGTCAAAGATGTCTTCTTGCCTTGGTATAATGCTTTTCGATTCCTCTTGCAAAATGTTGAGTCATACGTGGCTGATAATAAGGTGCAATTTAAATACGTCGAAGATGATATGAACAGTTGTAATATTATGGATAAATGGATCCTGTCTTTCACTCAATCTTTATTGGATTATGTCCGGAAAGAAATGGCGTTGTATCATTTGTATACTGTCGTCCCAAGGTTAGCTAAATACATTGATTATTTAACTAATTGGTATGTGCGAATGAATCGCAAGCGACTTAAGGGTGAAGGTGGTGCTGAAGATTGCCGACAAGCTCTATTAACACTTTTCAATGTTTTGTTCAATATTGTTAAGATGATGGCACCGTTTGCTCCATTCCTGGCTGATAACATGTACCAATATTTGAAGAAACTAACTGAGAATGAAGTTGACAGTGTTCATTACTTAATGCTGCCCCAAGCTAACAAGTCTCTTATCAATGACGATATCGAAAGAGCTGTTAGCAGGATGCAAAGCGTTATTGAGTTGGGAAGAGTGATTCGAGATAGGAAAACTATTCCTATAAAGTATCCTCTGCCAGAAGTGATTGTCATTCATCAGGATACGAAATACATTCAGGATGTGGTTTCCTTAGAGGGTTACGTCTTAGGCGAATTGAATGTAAGATCAATGACAACTACAACTGATAAAAGCAAATATGGTGTTACTCTGAGAGCTGAACCTGATCATAAGACACTTGGCTTAAGGCTCAAGAACGATTTCAAAGCAGTTACGGCTGCTATTAAAGCATTGGGAGATGCTGATATTAACGATATGGTTAGTCAAGGGCACAAATTGATTTGCGGACATAGAATCGAAATCGACGAAATCCGATTGATTTTCAAATCGGACGATGTCACCTCGTCCAAGTATGAAGTTCATAGTGACAACGACGTATTGGTGTTGTTAGATGTGACTCCTGATCAATCTATGCAAGATGAAGGTACTGCCAGAGAGATTATCAATCGCGTTCAGAAGTTGCGCAAGAAAGCGCATCTTGTACCAACTGATGAGATTATTGTCTTCTATACAGCTACTGGAGACCTTGCACGAGTCGCTAAAGAATATACTGCGTATATTGAGGAAGCTATCAAAGCTCCGTTCAAGTTGCAAAATGAAAGGACTGCTCAGGATAGTTTAATCATGGAGGAAACTCAGAAATTGAAAGAGTTTTCGCTGACTGTTCAATTAACAAAATCATCTAATTTCGTTGTACCTAATTGTTTATGGGTGAATGTTGAATTGGTTAATATTAAGCCAAGATTGGGTATATTCAGTGAAAAGGGATTAGTTTTATTGGAGAATTCTAAGAAGCAGCCGTTACTGTTTGATGATTTTATTGATGAAGTTGCATGTCTATTTAGAATTGCAAAGAATTTTAATTTATTTGATTATGAAGGCAATAAGATTACAAAGGAGTTGGAGAAGCATGTAGGACATACTATATTTATTTCAAAAGAGGATAAGTTTGATAAGAGGTCTAATTGTACGGAACCATTTTGTAAAATCAGAAATGAAAATGGAAGAGTTTTGATATTGGAAAATCCTGTTGGACATCCAACAAAATTGTAAACTGTTATAGTTATATTTATAAAGACTTGTCGTTGTATTTGATTAATTTCCTATAATAAATGTACCCTGATTTAAATTTGTTTGAAAGTTTTTCCCTTCTCTTTTGTTCCTCTTCAAGCTATACACGTGTTTTGCGACATAACCTCAAATAATAAATTGAGAATGTGCGGAATATTCCAATAAATTTAAACGAATTATTCTGAAAATGGTGAAAGTTAAAAACAAAAAACGCAGCAATGCAGATGCAATTAGTGCCAAGAAAGAATCCCAACATAAGAAATCATTAAATCCTTTCGAAGTACACATTAACAACGAGAAAATCAAAGTATTAGGCCGAAAACTAAAGAATGATCGAGGCCTGCCTGGTATCTCTAGAGCCAAAGCTCTTGCAAAACGTAAGCAAACCTTACTTCCAGAGTTTAAATTACAAAATAAAGCGAATCGGTTCCATGACAAACGCATTGGGGAAAAGGATAAAGGTCTTTCAGCTGAGGATAAAAGCATGGCAAGATATGCAGCAGTTCGAGTAAAACAACACAATAAAAAGTCGATTTTCAATCTGGCTGATGATGAGATTTTGACTCATAGGGGACAAACATTGAGTGAAATTGAAAAGTTTGATGATCCTAAATCAGATGATGAGGATCCAGAAGATTCTGGCAAGTTAGATAGAAAGTTTGTTGAGGATGTTCATTTTGGTGGTGGAATGTTAAAAAAAGCTGATGGTGCAAAATCGCATAAAGATTTAATTGAGCAACTTATTGTTGAGAGTAAGAAGAGAAAAGCTGAAATGCAGAAACAAAAGGAAGCTACTTTAGAGTTAACTGAAAAGTTGGACTCTGAATGGAAAGATTTGTTACCTTTGGTGAATAAGAAACAAAAAACTGATGAGAATGAAGTTGTGGGAAATGTTAAAGTACAGGTTGATGATTATGATAAGATTATGAGAGAATTAAAGTTTGAAGCTAGAGGCACACCTTCTGATAAATTGAAAACTGAGAATGAGATTGCCAGAGAAGAAAAGGAAAAACTAGAGAAGTATGATCGATCTGTTTGAATGAAATTTAATCGTTTTATTGTGATATTAGTAATCATTGTAATTTGTTTCTGATATAGGCTTGAACGAGAACGTTTGGAACGAATGCGGGGAATAGTTGATGGACCAGGAACTTCCAAATATCGCAGTGCTGATGACTTAGACGACGATTTTGCCTATGACGACATTGATATCGATGAAGACATCACATTATCATATAACAACGAAGGCAAATCTAATGTACAATTAGATATTAATATTGATAACAGAGAAGATAATGCAGATGCAGATAAAGAAACATCTGACACTGAAGATGATGGTATTGTAGAAGACGTCTCAGGAGATGAGCAGAGCGGGGAAGAATCTGAAGCCGAAACTGACGACGATTTATCCGACCTGAAAGCATCTGATACAGATAGTGATGAGGAAGTTGTAGAGGAAACAAAGCCCAGTACCTTACAACTAACTAAGAAGATTACAAAACTTCCAGAAACTGAGACAATTAAATCTCCAAATCGAAGTAAAACAAGCATATTAAAGAATACTAAACCAGACATAGTTGAAAAACAACCTGCACCTCCTTCTACTGAAGAAATCAAAGAAGATTTATTAAGAAGGAAGGAAATCATGGAGCAGGCTCGTAATGAGTTACCATATACTTATACATTGCCAGAGAATTATCAGAATTTGCAGGACATTCTTACTGATCAATCACCTGAACACCAAGGCATTATAATTGAAAGAATGATCAAGTGCAATCATCCAAGTCTTAAAGAAGGCAATAAAAGTCTATTAGAATTGCTGTTTGTGTATATTCTGCAACATCTTAATGATTTATGTGCAGATATTGAAAACGAGCAAATGCTTCGAGAAACATTTAAAGTTTTCGCCAATGTGACGCCGTATTTATTCGATTTGATGCAATTAAGTCCTGAGAATGCTGCCACAAGTTTATTAGAAGTTATCAAAGAGAAACAGAACGATTTCAGAGGCAAGAAGACGTATCCTAATGTCGATGTTGTCATATATTTGAAATTGATAAGCTGTTTGTTCTCTACTTCGGATTATAAGCATCATGTGGTTAATCCTGCTATGATTTTTATGGAGCAATTGTTAACTAAATGTCGTGTCAAGACTAAAAGGGATGTTGCTTATGGTATGTTCATCGTTTGTTTAGTTTTGGAGGTATGTATTTACTTAATGAGAGTGGTAAGAGGCTTTTTCCGTGCTGCAAGGCACGTACAACGTTTTACTTCAAAAGCACGTACAGTAAAAGTAAAATTTTTGCTATAGATTATTCGTAAAACGCGCGAACGGTTGGCGTACAATTAAGTAACATAAATTCACAGCCACCTGCGATGTCAGTTCTTGCATTAACATGTAGACAGAGTGCGCCAATAGGCAACGGACAACGAGCACGATCGACTATAACAACACTCGTATCGTTAAGGGGGGCTTAACGCAACCGTTTTTTCGTTGATTTTGACCTGTTATACTGCCCGTGCATAAAAAGCTTTTTACAACTCTCGTTAGGTGAACTACTAAACACTTAATGCAATAAATTCTATCTGTCTTTATCATTTTTAGTATACAATTCTCTCTAAGCGATATTTACCAGCATCAATAATCTTCCTAAATGGAATTCTTCACATGGCAATACCCAAAAACTCAGTGCGTATACTGCATGTTATACCTCCTTTCAAATTGCAATCATCATTGTTAGTAATATCAAGCAATGTAGTTCCTTCGTCTACGGAAAAGATGCAAATCGCCGATTTGTTTGATTCTCCTAAAAGCACAATAATCGACGAGAATTTCAAACATCGAGCAATACATGTAGCTGTATCACTTTTGAAAACGTTCTTTTTACAATACCAATCGCTACCATCATGTTCCGAAATATTTGAATCTTCTTTAAAGTATTTAGAACTGTTGCCTTTGGACAATTACAATGATTCATTGAGAAATGAAATTAATACTTTTATAGATAGTTTAAAAGAATTCAAAGCGACTAGGACATTAACTTATTG
>JARJDU010019198.1:0-17290 GCA_030264695.1 Lissagria laeviuscula | reverse complement strand
TCACCGGTGAACAATTTTTTGCACCCATAGAAATTGGGAGTTCTGAAGTATTTCGATTTTCATATTTTTTGAAGGAATTTAGTGAGTTATATATTTCCTAAAAGCTCATTTATCGTCATATCGAATTATTAAATACCGCTTGCCTAATTTCAACGAACTAAAGGGTTAAATTGCGAATAACTGAAGAACATACATATTAGAAGTATTGTAGTTTCATCATTTTCACACCCGAAAAAATAAAAAAACATCAAATATTTTTACATATTCCGAAAACTCTTTAAATTCACTATAGAATGATGTGTTAACAATAAAACATTTCGTCCCTTTTCACCTCTCTATTAAACGTAGAAAGCTGACAAATTGTAAAAATTTGCAAACTTTGCATTTCTAAATTGGTATTTGATTGATTAGATTAATTTTCACATGAATTAGAGAGCAAGATGACAATAACAACAAAACCTGCAGTAAAATTTATACAAAAAACGCTTATAATTTATCAAATATTCTAGAATTGCATTTACATAAGTTATGCAACTTGCATCGCAGATATGAAAACACCCCCGATTTTTTCACTTTCCAAAATCGATCTTTAACTCTATATTAAGCACTAAATGCAACCACAAAATATTATGAAAACATTACTTCCTAGCTTAGCTTCATATATTTTGATTTTAAGATAACATCTGGGATTAAGATAACTGTGATTTGATGAATAACCAACCACCAAATTATGCATAAAAAACAAACAATAATAAAAAAGAGTTAAAAGCACCAAACATCCTAATGAATGAACAATGCACATCACCTTAATCAATCCATCAATAAAACGCGCAAGTTCCTTGTTAATTTTCTTTGAAAATTATGATACAAAGCCATTGCTATTCTGTCAACTCAATTGCGGCAATAAACACAGCAACGCTGATAAAATAACTACAAATATAAACACATTCTCAGATTCTCAAAGGAAGTATGTATCCACTACTCTCAAGAATATCAACAATAAATCCAACTACATGAAGTGTTGGTGCTATTTACTTACGTACTTGTGTGTGTTGAATTATATGCATATAGTATATAAGTTTGAAGCACGTTTTGAACAAACAATCATCTCCGACGATGGTATTTTTCTGCTGAATGAACAAAGTCCTACAACGCGGACCGAAAGCTTGAGTCATTTATATGTTTATATTATTCACGTTCAAATAAACTTTTAATTTATTTTACTGACGTGATTACATTGAGATGTTCATTAGGAACCATTTTTTTCTTCATATACATACAACAAAAAAAATTCTGTTAAGAAAAGGACCTATAATCTTTCCACCAATAATCGCAGTAATATAAAAGGACAAATTTACTAAACATTTTTAAGTAAGCGTCGTTTCTTCCTTCGTCTTAAGAGGCTCGTTTACCTTTAAACTGGTATAAGAAACTCCATGTTAGCGCCGTGACTGATTGTGATCACACTAATTGAGCATTTTCTTTAATTTTTTTTGCATAATTTTATAGTTGCCACAAACTATGCTCCAATCGTTTTACATTTTTGAATCTCGAATCGAAAATATTTTAAAATTAATTAAGAAAATCTTTAACTTTTGCGGCTTATATAAAGAGTTGAGGGCAAAAATCGCAAGTTTAGGCACGCTACGGGCGTGTATTATTTACCGCTTACAAATATGCTGTTCGAATTTTGTTTAAATATCAACTACCCTGGCCGTAATCGGTCACGAGCTGAAAGCAAATTTTCATCGAATTGCTGTCCTTAAAACGTACGCGACAATACGCATTCGACCTTATCTTTTTCCTTGCTGCCCACTTCAACCCTGACTCCCTGGAAAAACAGTTCGTCGGGTAAATGAGCCTCTTAAAGCAATAATCGTCAATACTCCTACTCCTGACTGAACTGAAGATACATGCGCAAATGCAATAGGATTAGTCGGTTAGTTATTGAAAACAATGCACGTACACATAAGAGAGGAAACAAATGCAAAGAAAAACTGAGAACTGCACTCAACTGCGCACTACTAAACATATAATTTTCAAGTAATTTCCAAGTTTGTTTTTCGATTCGCTTTAATAATTGGCCGGCAACGTCACGACAACCAACGTGAAGTTCTGTATCCCCCGTAAAGTAAAAAATACATTGGATTGAACCCATAACTCAATTAAATAAAAATGATTTATTCATATATGATTATAATAGATGCGAAAGAAAAATATTATAATATTATGATGAAATGGAAATTACATCAATAGAATGGAATAGAATAGAATCGGAAAACTGTGAAAGATGCAAATTGGGTTCTAATAGCAATATCTGTGAGATAAATGTAAATTGTGTGAGTGTGGTGTAATAATGTAAGAAGCAGCATATGCAAGAAAGAAAATGAAAGAAGAAGAAAAAAAGAGCGTGCGTGGTAAAAAAAGTTAAACTGAAACTAAGAGTGGAGAGACTGGATACAAACAAAAAGTGCGGACGCGCTGCAATTGTATGCTGCACAATCATAAATACATGGGATTATACATGGGGTTATCCTTTCAAGTAGAAAATTATCATCCTTGGATCATATATCAAAGGATCAAGTAATTAATTAGGATTTGTAATTTATATATGAAATATTAAATGGATGATTATATGCCTTCGAAGACTACAAATACACAAACCACACACAAGCAAATATAAATTCTTTGCATAAATCTTTAGCTTTAGCTTAATCCTTCTAAAAATGAATCAAAAAATTGCCCAATATTCTAATTGATAATTTTGAGATTAATATTGATTTTAAATCGGGAATATTCTGCTTAAAATGTTTGACATATTCCTGGAAATTAAATTTAGATTATTTCTAATGGAATTGGTTTGGCTCATGACCCTTTGACCCAAATTATTCCATCATTCACATGGCTAATTTGCTGGATATTCGTGCACGATTTATTATTCCAAATCAATACACAAGAAGAAAATTTTAATTATTTTAGAAGATTACTGGGTTAATTTCCTGCAATATCCTTTCAAATAAAATTAATTTCCTGCGAATTAAGCTAAGATTAATCCTTTTTTCTTCTTCTATAAAACACTCAGTAAGTAACAATATAAGCTAAGCTATGAAATATCTATCCTCAAAGCATGTCTGTCTATAACTAGGTACCTACAAGAACAAGCATCATCATAGGTGCATGTTCCTTTTCATCTCATCTCTTCAAGTTATTGTTCCATAATTCTTTTTCTTCTCGCTATATGCATGCACACACATACGCATATATATAATATTCATACACACACATGCTTATATATATATATAATATACTCATACACTAATAAAGTCTGCTGTTATGCGCAAAGTTTTCGTGTGTTCAGTTCAATCTCAATGCGATGGTGTATGCATAATACAAGAAGAACTGCATCTTTGATACATATTACAGTTCGACAATAGACACAACAATAAATTGAATAATACATAGCTGAATGTTGAATAATTTATTCTTTTGCTTTTTAATTTTTAAATTAGAATGGTAATAAAATGGAAATCAGAATTTTTTTAAAAATTATGAATAAATTATTACACGGATAGCAAAAATTGCATAATAATTCAATATAACAGGAAGCAACCAGCATTGATAGAAATTAAACCAAAGTCAAATTTAAAATTCAAAAAAATATATATTACCTTTTTGTATCGTTGATTTCACCACCCCGGCAACATGCACAAATAAATAAATCTCAATGGCGTTAGTCCTCGATAATTTGCGCAAAGTTCACGTTATTTTACCAAATTTTTAAAAAAATTTCAAAATTTAAACAATTTAATGACACAATCTTTATTAATTAGAAATTAATTAATCAATTAACGTATTCTATAAATTATATTTATATATCTACCGGATTAATTTAATTAATTCGACTTTAAAACAATGCGTTTCTTTGAGTAGAATGGCGCGCTCGTGTGACTTAAGCCAGTGCTCGACAGGTACTGATCCACCTAGAGCGCAATGCAAACCAACTCGATGATGCCAGCCATGCCACCACAACGAGCACGTTCCTCCAAGCCAGAAAATCAGACGACGTTGCAAGAACTAACTGATCGTGGTGTTGGTGTGCCGACGACGACAGAACGAGGAACGAGATTTGCACAAGCCACACAATGCGTGCAAGTAGGTCCCAAATGCAAAGTTTGCACAAACACAATATGCATGCGAGAAGAGTAAGAGATTGAGCGGTGAAACGGAACGAACGGGCTGAGCGCGGAATGTGCGGGACGCATGGCTTGGCCATAAGTCATAGAAACAAGAAAATGGGGTTTAACTTTAAAAGTTACGCCAGACTTAAGTCCTTCTATCGCATTGAGATAAGCGGAGAGATAAGGGTGACTTAAGTAATATGGTCGATTTAGGAAAATTCTTTCTTTGGATTTTAGTAGATTTTGAGTTGGCATTGTTAAGTAGGTTTTAGACTTACTAAAAATCATTATCATCAACTAATTAACTTAAGTAAAGTAAATTGTTCGGAAAAGTTTATTCAACCCGATTCTGTCTGGTCCGAAATCGATTGCATTGCGTCTGCATAAACAACAACTTTATGCTAACGAATTTCCGCAAACAGTTCGACAATTTTGCAAAGTTAATTGTATTTGTATTAGCATTATACCTGTAGTCATCAGCAATTTGCAGGACGTAATTAATGTGTTACTGCGCATTTTTATTTATTAGTATCGACATTTAATTAGCTTTGGTCATCATTCATATTCATCGATGCTACATGTCATTGACATCGAAATTTTCACTAGGCGCATGCCTAGGGCCCCTAGATTTGAGGGGCCCTGCGTGGACCTATCACCCATGAAATTTATTACTCATTTTTTTCCAAGTCCTGTGACTTAAACTTGACTGACTGATTTTGCATGACGGCAAACTATAGGCGCTTAGGGCTCCGACTGTGCCAAACGCAATTCTGGATGTCGCACAATATGGACGTATTTATTTGCAAAAGATAATAAACAGGAAAAGTTATACATATTTTGATAGAGCTTTAAAAAACAAGTCTTTTGGTAAATATCACTTGGTACTTTGATCAAGGATGTTTTGAGTTATGGACAAAAAACCAAAAAACCTGCAAAAAATTGATGTATTTACAATTTGGGGTGTGAAATATTATAGGCAGGAAAATGGTTCAGATGTGGTTGTAAAGAGCGCCCCAAGACAAACATTTTGGTATATGAACCGATTCTCTGTAACTGTTAGTTAAGAAGTTAGAGTTTTGCTTCAATTTTTGAAAAATGGCAAGTTGTCATTGCCCATATCGCACAATGTATAGACATTTTTTTCTCAAATGATAATAAGCAGGAAGTGTCATACATATTTGGAAAGAGATTCGAAAGATAATTCTTTTGGTATATATCACTTTGAACTTTGGTCAAGCATGTTTCGAGAAATTGGTCAAAAACCAGAAAACTTCCAAAAAGAAATGTTTTTAGAATTTTGGGGGTGAAATGCTATAGGCAGAAAAATGATTCAGATATCGTTGTAAAGAACATATTGAGACACACAATTTGGTATATGACCCGGCTTTATATGCCAGTTAGTTTTGGAGTTATATTTTTGCTCCTATTTTCGAAAAATGGCAAGTTTTCATTTGCTATATCGCACAATGTATAAACTTTTTTTTCAAATGATAATAAGCAGGAAGAGTCATACATATTTAGAAAGAGCATCGAAAGACAATTCTTTTGGTATATAACACTTTAAACTTTGGTTTTAATTATTCAAATCACTAAAGGAGGACAACCTCATCACTGATGAAATGTATTACCAATTTTTTTCTAACTCGTGTGACTTCCCACTTGACTGTCTGATTTTGCATCACGTTTGGTTTGGACGCCTAGGGCCCCAACTGTGCCAAACGCGCCTTTGTTCATAGGCCCCTTATCACTGCGTATTTTTGCTATATGATAACTACGCTACTGCCAGTATATAATAAAATTCAGGTATCTGCTGCCTACTTGAATTTCAACAAATCGGTGTTTTTTGAAGATGACGAAATTGATTTCACTTGCAAAAAAAACTGACAAGCATTCAGCAATTTTGTATTCGTAAGCCAATTTATTATACGCTACAATCTTTGCACGTGTAGATTTAATGTATAACATAAAATTGAAACGATGATATCTGAAATTGACACGAAAGTAATTGTAAAAACTGACGACGGCAAACAGGATGTTAAAAACTGGCACGAGTGGAATCGTTTTTCGCTAGATGCGCAAACAGGAAGTGCTAAGCAATCAGAGTTGAAAACTGATCGCAAAATTATATATTTTGCATTAAAAAAAAAGATGGAAATAGACACTTTTTTACTATATATTTTTGTAGGATAATGATTTGCTCCTGAACAATTTTTTTCACAATTGGATTGTTTCATGTGAATTGTGAAATGATTTGTAGCTGCATCATCATATAAATTATGAAAGAAGATTAAAAATACATCATGCAACAAAAAATAAGGTCCATCTTATTAGCCGAAAACTTTTATTGATAATTGTATATATCTAACTGCAAGTAGATAAAATTAAGGATGATCTAATTACATATACATGCCTCTTTTAAAACTTTTCATTCTTTCTTGTCGTGCGCTTTTCTTATCCTTTGTCTGCGAGATACTTTCCTCTCAATGCATTTGAGGTCTTCATCTACTTCGCTGTGTTTTCTGTGTCTATTCCATTTCTGGCTCACAATAAGCGTACATGCTGTCCGCTACTTCTGTTTTTTTTTTAAATTTCTGTATTATCTAGTGATATACCTAGTTCAATGTAATTAGTTTAAGGGAGGAATTTTCGTCAATTGCTTTTCACCGTCTTGGCAGCTAGTTTGCAAAAAGTGGTACACTATAGAATAATCGGACTTACTAAACCTAATCTAAATTGAATTTGCTATCATGTAGCAAAAGATTTTTTCTAAATTCAGAAAAGTACCAAAATGACGGCAATTTGAAATAAAAACGTATGTTCTTGCCTAGAAAATCCTTTAGATGGTAAATAAATTTGAAAAAAGCCTTTTGTTAAATGATAGATAAATTATTTTCACGTATTGGAAGCAAAGAATGAGCGAAATCGGTTGGATAGATCCCGAGATTTCTTTAGAACCAGTTGAAAAAACATATTCCACGCGTTCACGGTTTAAGTTTCTCTGTAATACATGAATGCAATATTTCTGGCTGTAATTTTTAAACGAAGTTGTATACAGAAATATTGTTTTAGTACAATATTCTAGTGATCCAAAGAATTACAAAAAAAGCTAAAACATCTATTTCTTCAAAATCTCAGGGTTTTAGTCCGCTTTAAAAAAATTTGAAGATAATAAAAAATAAAGAAAGGAAGTAAAAAAATCACAAAACAACAGATCTTCTATAAATATTTACAGTTTATTTCATTCAATGATAGTAAATTAACTAATAATGTCATAACTAATCAACCGATTTCATCATCGACCAATTAATATTACATTTAATCAAACTTTATGTATATAAAAAAGAATAGAATAGAATAGTAGAGAGAAAAACGAAACTAAATACACATTAATTCATATTTCATAAGTTTATGTATATTCTCAGGTTTTCTGTATTGGAGTTCCTTTCTATGCTTCATTACTAAAATTTATGATTTTCCTAGGATGTGGTCTGTAACATTTAATTTTTATATTACACATTCATGTAATCGTGTCAATTTAAAATACAAATTATAATTGTGTCAGACTCAATAATTAATAGTTCAATTTAAATAATAATTAATGTACAAATAATGCTAAAGGACAATGAATTGAAGTAATTTTCATTTCCTTTGTTAATTTAGAAAATAAATGCAGAAAATGTGTGCAGTCTTTTCAACTCAATCACGATAATTTAAAAATTATAAATGTTTTGTATAATCTTAGAGAGTAAATTTCAAAATATTATGTTTAATTTGTTCTCATACTCAAATCAATTACAATAAATTTTTGGTGGTAGTAGGACAATAAATCAAACAACTAAATCAATAAGAAAGCAGCCATTAATTATAATTCAAACTGAATGTAATGAATGTAAATAATTGAAATATGTACAATCATTATTAAATAGTTGTAAATCAATGAATAATTTTTAAGAGTTGCGTTCCGCCTGTATAATTATATTTGTGGTTTGCATCTTTTATTTGAATCTATTTGCAACAATTGAATGCATAGTTGCACAATTGTAGATAGATAGTAAGTATATATTTAATGAAATTGCGTAAAATGCAAATTTCCTCTTTTCCTTTTTGTGTATCAACCCGTTTGCGTTTCAGTTAATTAACATCAATAAATTTATACAAAGTATCAAATGATTTCAGTTACAAATTTGCAAATATTGCGTTTGTAATAATTATATTAATAAATTACTATGTTTCTAATATTTTTGATTGTAAAACTGACTATGAATTCGGTTTCGTTTTTGGTTCATGCACCGAATAAAACTTAGCAAACACCTTAAGTTTGTACACTGAAACCATTCAATACTTTTACAATTTTATATAAGCAATGAATGAAACACGACTTATGCATATTTTACATTTACATCTGCCTGTCACATCCCCTTAATAATCATCTCTATGAATAATGTTATTATACAAATATCAAATACTTTGTCGCATGGTATCTTCCTAATTGGATGATCATCTCTGTGAATATTACATATATAGTCAATCAATCAACCAATTCAACAAATTAACATCCATTGGAATCATTTTTTTTTACATATTATCTTACACTTTTCGGGTACCATGCTAGAAGTATGCTTATGCTCGTTAAAACAGTACATTGTTATAATTACTTTCTTTACATATCTCATCTACTTATCATTTAGCTTCTTATGTATCATATTATCTATCCTTGTATCTATATGTCGGATACATGGAAACAGCCTACAAAATCTTACTGGTTTTTAAAATTTGTTTCCTGCATTTTACATTTATAATTACATTCAATAATTCCTTTTTCTTCCATTTCTATCGGTTATCAAGGGGAACAGGAGAATAATTTACAAGTCCACGCAATTTCTTTGTGTTCTAGACAAACTAAAACTTTATTTTGCATGAGCTATACTAAGTATTCATGCTATGATTGTTGATATCTAATGTGTAAACTGCATTAATTCAATGCCATATGTATAAGTATGTCAATGCATTAGATAGTAATTTGATTATTGTACATAATTTTCAATTTTTCATATCTCTTATAGATTTAGATATAAGTCTAAACAGTCTTCTTGTTTTCGAATTTTGTTTTAATTTCTCTTAATGTTAATTTGTTTGTTTTAATTAAGTAATTTTTATTCTCGAGTTTTGTTTGTTTACTTTAGAATAGAAGAATATGTTTTCTGTGGTTTCCTCGTTTCGCTACAATATTATCTTTACAATTTACATTCATTTCCCTTGATGAGGCTGAATGTTATCAGGATATCACACACCTAATTGAAATAAACTTATTGTTATAATAATATTTAAATTATGGTTGCTGTTATGTGTTTATTTTTCTGCCCTTTTTCATTTGTCGCCATTATGCAAGATTTCATATTGTTGTACTAATCTAATTTGGCAAAAATTACTTCGATAAAAAACTGTTTTGATTCGTAAATTAAATTATCTTTGCAATAAAACGGACAAAGTTTTATAAACAATTTAACTAGACTCACATAACATGGAATATATTCCTAGCAAATAAAATCAGTCGTAATTTTATACATTATTATAATATAATTAATATGTACGTACGTTTCCTTTACGTGATCGTAATATTTGATTTTTAAACATTTAATCATTATTGGCGTTGCAATGATATAATTAAATGAATTGATATTGAGAGCGTAATCAGTCTATTTAATTCTTCTTTATTTAATATTTATTATGCTAATACCAACAAACTTACAGTTTGCACTTCTTTATACCGATTTTCAACCAAAATTTGCGATTTGGTTTGTTGATAAAAGCATATTGTATTATAAATGAATCATGGCATATTAAAAGTGTAGAGAATTTTAATGGCATTTCTAAGATAACTCGTTGTTTGCAATTTTAAAATAATAAGTCTAGAAATTTTGCAAATAACTCATTAAATTAGAAAATCTCAAGCATAATTCTGCACACTTCGACAATGTGAATTCGTTTAAAATAAATTTAACTAAATGAGCAAATAATAAATTTTTAAGTACCAATTGCACGCCACATCAAAATTAATTCCTTCTCTCAAATATACTTAATTCATTTCAGTTCATGGAGATCATCATGATGCTAGTCAAATAATGAACACAAATTACGTTAAAATAGTTTTAAGTTTGTTTACATTGCATTTTACTAATTATCGTCTTGCTAAACTTAAATAAAACATACAAAATTATGTATTAATGTAAAAAATATTTTGTGATTATGTAAAATTAATACTATTATTTAAAAGAATCATGATGTATGATAACAATGGATAAAAATGGAATTTATGATTGATGAAAATAATGAAGAAGGAAACAAAATATAGATGAAAATTTAATAAATGGCATCATATTCGATGACGATGACTTTAAGATGAAATATGCACCAATTGAACAATGTTGGTCATCAATTTAAATAACAAATGAATAAATGCTAATTGCGATTGCAAAACGTGGCAGTTATCTTGGCAGTTCTCCAATATTGTAACAATTTGTCATGTTTACAATGCTCCTTGCTTGCTTTTTTTTCTCTTTTTGTTGGTAGTTCATTATCTCATTAAAAGACTCATTACATTTACATTACATTCATTAAACAATGATAATGTTTGTTGCCTTTGCTATAAAAGAAAAAGAAAATGTGAAACTGTTTGGGTTATCAGAAATAATTTATATAATATTAATAAAAAAGAAGAAAAAAATACTCGAAACATAAACAGTTGTCATTCAATTTTCTTTTTGTTTCATTCTCATTGATTAAAAGGCAAACACATTCATCATTCTCGTTTTATGCATTTACAATATATTACAATCGTTAGATCATTATCATTCGATAATTATTGTTTCGTAGCAATATAGCTTATCTTGGCAGTGATAATTAGCTGATTGCGTTTGTCTTCTCGGTCCTACTTATACAACATACCGACTTACTTAAAATATCCGCACACAAAATCATGCCCATGGGACATTCGAACTTTCTTCTATCTAAATTTTACCTAAGTTTTATTACATACATAATTAGAATAATTTATACAATAAAGTAGCTAGTATATCGACAGCGAACACACACCTAAGAGCTTTACATATCATATTTTTGGTCATAATCGAAACAACCATCAACCATTGTCCTCTCTTCGCCCGAATCTCGTTCAATACGAACTAAGTGTTTGTCTTGTCTTGTTGGTGTCATCAAAAGTTGAATAATTTAAAGATTAAATAGTGTTCTAAGAGTATAATAACTTTAAATTAATAACGGAGATCATTTGTTTTGTTTGCTTGTTTTTGTTTCTTGCAATAATAATCATGTTTTCATTCGATTTTTGGTGTTTGAGAGCAACGACGCAATAAAAACGAAAAAGTCAATATCTATGTGCAGTTTTGTTTGAACATGTTGAACCCTGTTAGAAGTATCCATACGTTGCGTTGCGCCATTGTTGCTTCTTCTGAAAGCTTCAAATCTTCTTCACCTGCATCTTCCATGTCCTGCTCCATCGTATATCACGTATCCAGCTTCAGGGGTTTGCGTCGGTGTTTCTGTCGTCCTGTCGAACTATTACTACTGCTGCTACTGCTACTGCTACTACTGCTGCTGCTACTGCTACAGCTGCTGCTGCTGCTGCTGCTATCGCTTGAACTTAAACTTCGTGGGAACAAAATCGGACGCAGATTGTCCTTGGCAGTCGCTTGTAGATTAGGTATTTGAACGTTTTTCGTTCGTGTATAATCCTTTTCTGGTACCCATTCATCATCCAGACTACAAAAAAAAAGAAATATCCGAAAATTAGATGTCTTAGTTCTTATATTCATTTCTAAAATTAAAAAAAATAAAAACAACTAAAAATTGAATACTTACATATCACTGGGGTGCCATCTTAAAAGCAATTTTCTTGTACCATCCAATTCGACGCGTTTGGCCATAATTTGACTACTCAAAGTCACCGTTTGGCCGTCAGTACTGTCGAACTTTCCATTTGTACGTTTTTCAGTCATGGTCAGCAGCCGATATTGAAGACCCTCCATCATGCCGGAATCAATAAAGTCGAACATTCGAGCTGAAAATTCGAAATTCACGTTAATATTATTTTGATTACATTTCCTTGCTCCACGTTGAGGAACAAAGTTTTATTTCCTGATAAAAATCCTGATAATACCTCTACTATTCTATTAATACATTATTATTAAATATACTTGCTGAACAATTATATTTGCAAATTGTTGATACATATTGTGAGAGAATGTGCAATTCACATTCTCGTATAAACAACCAACAATTCTATCGTTGTTGGTAATATTTACCTGACCAAGGTTGTCTTCTAAATCGAATTTTCTTTCCATTTCGCTTGTACAATTTCGCGGACGGATTTTCCACTGACTTTTTCGCATTGCCGTTTTGCGTATTGTCCGAGTTGAAATGTCCATTGACGTGCCTTTCTAAAGCAAGCTAAAAAAACACAATATCATTGTTAGTAAAAACAGAATTACTTTCAAAATGGAAATAAAAACCGCAACGCGATTTGTAGGAAATCGATAAGAATCATCTAAAGTTTACGTAGAAACGTATAACGACGCTAATGATGATATAAATACTCGTAATGAATGAGATCCGCGATGAATTATACATTTGTGATGTAAACAAAAGGAACACGGCGTGTTGTACGTACAACATGCATGAAAGTGGCAACAAGCCACAAACAAGCTTAAAGAAGAAAGAACAGCGAGCAAAGTAAGCACCTGCGAATTGAAGCGTTGTCCGCAGCCGTCGACGATGCACCTAAATGGCTTGGAGCCGGCGTGAGCCAAAACGTGACGTTCCAACCACGACCTGGAGCACGACTTCCTACCATGCACCTTGCAACCTTGCCAGAGACACACGTATTGTTCTTGTGTCGCTTGAGATATCACATGTTTCACCTAAAACAACAACAAACATGAAAGTAAAACGATGATTTTATTCGCTTAATTTGTACATACCTGCAGATGTTCTAATAAGGCACCATTGGTATCAAATTGTGCAGCACATTGATCCCATTGACAAGCAGCTCTATCAGCCCTAACCGGAATCTTCTTCGGTGGCACTGGTCTCTCTTTTGCAGGAAAACGTATCGTTTTCGGCTGCGAAAGAATCGGCGATTTTTGCGCCTCGTTAGCTTTGAGTAATTGCTGCTCGTCGTCATTAATCAGCACTTCTAAAGAACTAGACACCCCCGAATCTGCCGGACTCAATTCCTCCGGTAACTGCAACCTCGTCTCTTGAACCACTGCTTCTGTAACGTTACCATCGTCTCCTGCAAGTCTTTCATGCGCCTCTGTCACATGATGAATAGGATGATGGTGACTCGCTGTTACCATCGTCGTTCTATCACTTTCCGGTTTACAATTGATCGAAGACACAGTCATTGTCGATTGTTGGGGCAAAGACTGATGCGTTGATTGCTGATGGAAATTGTTTAACTTAAGTATCGTCGGCATCATCGACGTTTGCGTGTTCAGTTTGACGAAATTATTGATATTATTGATGGTGTTGATGGTAGTGACCTTTTGCAAGGGTTGTATAATGCTTAGTGGTGGTGTACCTCGCGTGGTCATAATCGGAATGGCTTTCAGTTTGTCATTGAGCGCGAATTGAGGCATATAGATGCTTCTCGTGTCAGCGGTAGGTTGCTGTTTTGGGGGTGCCTTTGTTTGCGGCGTTTGAATTGTGAACACGTTAGGGATTAACGTCGTGATAATGGGTGGGTAATTGTTAGCGGTGATCGGCGCCATGCTAATGAGACTATTATCGGCTTTCGAAGGTGCTGGTAGTATTTTTCGAGGAATGGTACGTTTCGGCTTGACCGCTGGTTTCTCCAGGGTGGCTTTCCACCTTGGGATCGGTTTCTTTTGCAAAATGACCTCTTTCTTCCCATTGGCGTATTTACTATTAGGATTTGCGTTCAACGTCTTGATCATAATATTCGACAAGTCCTTTTTGAGTATTGTCGTAGGCTTATATTGGCTTTTGAAGTATTCAGTGATCTTGCCTTGTTGCAATCGAGGTGTTACTAGTAGCTTAGGATCGATGTCGATATCGCCGGAGAGTATACTGTCAGGCGATGGCGTTAATATTGTCACAGTCGCTATGTTGCTGTAATTGCTCAATTGATTGTTATTCGACGTGTTATTATTGCTGGGGTTGGAGATGGTCATGGCGGGCTTCTTGGGACTAGGCTCGTTGGAGACGGTCTCACTGTTGTCCGTCGTTTGTGCGCTTTGGAAGGATGACAGGTCGATGGTAAAGGATTTCCGAAGACTGGATTTGCTCGATTCTTTGCTTTCTTTGCGTTTAAGCGATTGGCGTTGTTGGGACTTCAATGTTTTGATGCTGGGCGATTGTTGTTTAGCTGGTGCAATGGGTGGCTCTTTTGGTGGCAGTTCGTCCGACGTCCATGGCCAATGTGTATGGTGGACGTTCTGTGTGGGAGGCATCTTCGTCGATTGATTGCTGTTGCCCGAATCTTCGGAATGTGTTGATGCCGTGCTGAATGGTGAGCCAGGGTCTGTTATGTCACTGGAAGCTGTTGAACTGCCACTGCAGTCTGTACAGCTTAATATTGCCACACCACTGAAACAAATGAAACCGTTAGTTATCTTTTGTCATTAGTCCTTAATAATATTCACAAAACTAACACTAAAATAGCTTTTGTTTCCCTTTTGATTTCCGTTTTGAATTGCAGCACAGTGCGGTAATGCAAACAGGAAAGAAGAGTTAAAAATAAAGTGGTTACTTAATACAAACACGACATATTTTCGTATCCAAAATAAATATAACAAACCACACTCTACTCCGCATGTGTTTCCTTTTTTTCACATTTTTGCTTCCTTCGGCCTTCTGCAGCACCTTTTTTTTGGATTTTACATCACATCATCATCACTATAAAGGAGTAAGAACTGAAATTTGTTTGTTATGACAGCAGCCCGCAAGCAAAGTAAAGAAAAACGCACATCGGCACTGTTTGAAATTCGTGTAGCGACTAAAACCAACTAAACATTCTTCTTTTTCTTGATGGCATTGCATCTGCAATGCAATACGTTTTCAGTCAAGACGACGACAAACCTTCTACACCGAAGAAAAAGAGAAGAACTAGGTATAGGTATATAGTGTACTAGGTAGACCAGCTCAGGCCAAGAGGCCATCATAAAAAGGGTCTATTTTCGTTCGTAGAGGTGGGTAACAATAGCATTTCTTCTTCGTTCGATTCACGTCTCTAAACGCAATTTCGAACATTTCTTCTTCTGCCGCTCGCTCCCTTCTTGTTCAGACACAGACGCGGCCTGAATTCGAGAGTCGTGTCTACTTTCAACATGGTTCAATAATAAGGGGATGACGGTGCATATTACGTCATATAAAAATTGTAAACTAGGCAGGAAGCTACTCTATACAACAACTACAATAAGAAATAAGAATTTAATGCAACTATTTGTAAGTAAGTACAATATAGGTACTATGAAACATGATGAATGTAAGAAAACAGTTAACTCGCATGAAAAGTTTACTAAATATTTTCGAGAATTGATGCAATAAAACAGAGAGAGGTGAGTAACACCAATAAATCCGGGATTGCTAACCTTTTGTACTTTAAATTTCTTGCTCATCGCTGCAATTGCCCATTAGCAATAAACAAATTTCCTGGAATCCTTAAATCTATCATCCTTCTTTGGCGCATATGGTACAGGTAATAAAACCATCATATAATCTTTTCTTGGTAGTAGCTAATAAAATAAATCAAATTCTTTGTCACCGCAACAATTTTAACAAGCGATTTATATTCTTTGACTTAATTTATTTAAATAAATTAAATAATATTAGGGTTTTGCACACTTGTAAGTTAGAAATTTGTGAATGATGCACCTAAAAGAGCACAAGTTTTATTTATTTCTAAGAGCAATAAGGTATTGAAAGAAAGATGTCCGTGTAGCATCCACAGCGAAAAATCATTTATTTCTGTGTGCATTCCTTCTGTGTATAGAGAATGTGCCATTATTTGATTGCATTTGTATTATTTTCAAATTTTTTTAGAAGAAAAGTGTGATATCGAGAGAAATTAAATGTTTGCTAGTTTTTTTGAAAGACCTCCGCATGAACTGTTTTAAACCGTAGTACCTTGTTGGCCGAGAAATTTAATCTAATGGCAGAAGAAATATTTGTTAGTCCCGTGACGTGAGAATTTTTGGAGCTATTTCTGATTTTTATAAAAAAAACGTGTGCTACTGAACGAAATTAAATTTTGTATTTTTAATTTTGTTGTTGAAAGGCTTGCAAATATACATCTGGATACCATACTACCTTGATAACAGCGTAATTTAATCTAATTTTAAGAGAAATTTTTCTTTGCAAAGTACCAGTAATATTTTTGGACTTATTTCTAATTTTTTTAGAAAAAACGTATATCAAGGAAAATTAAATGTTTTCAACTTATTAGACAGGCTTGCGTGTATACATCTGGACACCGTAGTACCTTGATGGCCCCGTAAATTAATCTAATTTCTGGAGAAATTTTTGTTAGCCGAGTGACGAGAATATTTTTGGACTTTTTATAGAAAAAAGCATGAGTTTTAGCTGACGATTTATGTAAACTAAATACCGAGGTCCATTAACATTGCAAAACCCCTTTGCTTATTATTTTGCCTTTCGGTGCACAAAATATATATTCAAAATTTGATAATATACACCAAGGAATGTCTAAATTAAAATTAAAAAAATACAACAAAGAGTTTGCATGCAAAGCTAGCTATGATTTTATTTTTCATGTTAGCAAAACGCATTCTTAAGCGATTCTTGTGCAACTTATGCTGTTGCACATGTGACATTAGCTTGATCCAACAAACCTACATACATATGCTGTCACATAACAATGAAGAGAACACAATGCACATAGGACTAGTCTTAGGTATGTGTATGTATGTAGTTGCACAAAAGTAGTGATTCATTTTCTTCTTCTCGTCTTCTCCTTCGTTTGCTTTCATTTTTCATTTTCATTCGTTGGCGCGAATGTGAATTATTGGTATGTGCCCCGTCAATAATCGCGCTGCATTGTGCAAGCAAACATTAAA
>JARJDU010019194.1:0-21422 GCA_030264695.1 Lissagria laeviuscula | reverse complement strand
TTATGCCACTCGGCGATGGCTTGAGGAGAGATTTGTCAGTTAATTATCATCATAATAATCTTTTATCGTCGGCGTCCAATGAATATAGAGCGTTCGTGACAAAGCTGAAGACGACGCTGGGAATACAAGCTCTTAAAACATCTTTCTCGCGCTGGTTTGAGTACGCTGGTAGTCTGTAATGAAAAGAAAACAGCGTTATAGTCGTCCTCAGCCTGTAGCATGGTGATAAGACTGCTAGCTGTTGCTGGTACTTTGGCTTTTTGGAAAGTGTTGTGTCTTTCACACGACTGCAAACTGCGAAAAGTGTGGATAAATGACTCTATTCTGTGCTTGTCATAATTAAGAAAACAGCTTTGTGGTGTGCTGGTTAGTTATAATTGTTCCAGAAGAAAGTTTTAGGTTGGAGATTGCAAATTATAGATATAAATACATATTTTAAATAACTGCTTAAAGTATACCTAAATGATTATGGCTATATTTTTAATAATAAATTTGCGTTTTAGTTGCTAGAGATAGTTAAACCACATTTTATTGATGAGTGAACTGACATCGCTCATGATTAATTTCATTCCTGGCATGTTTTTATGATTTACTGTGTTGTGCTATGGCAGCAGGCGCTCGCTCAGCCATCCAAAATGTAGTGCACAACTGGACATGTGGAAGGACAATTAAAATATTGGACGTAAATTATGTGCAATGCGCGAAGCTGTGGTGACAACTTTGCTCCATGTTTCGCATGTCCGCATAGAAAACGTTTCTATATCGCGTGATCTAAATTCGTTAATAATGAGCAACGCTGCACCGCACACATACATTGCAACATATTTTGAGCCGGAAGCAAACAGTCGATGACAACTACAAATGGCGACATTTTCAGGATTAGTTACTAGGTCCGCTAGCCTAGAGCGATGGAATTATTAATTTATTTAAATATTAAATTACGCTCACAAATAAATTACGTTCTAGTATAATGTAGTACTTATAACACAAGTATATATAGGGATGGAATGGCAAGCATTATAAATTAATTTCGGGTCTGGTTTGGGACATCCCTGGTCGACAGTCACACACGAGTTGTTAATCGTCTGCTCGTTTAGCGTTCCATTTGTTATGCCCGAGGTGGTGCTCTTAGTACAACTCTAAAAAAAGGAATTCCTGGAATTTCGATCCAACTGTTCAACCGAAATTCAAATAACTTAATAACAAGGTTTATATTAAAAAATAAAATGAGGATTAGAATTTGTGGGGTGTTGGCATACGGGTATTAAACACTAACAATAAATAATCCGCGGGTTCGCTTTACTATAGAAACTATCCAAAGGTTAGACAAGTTAGACGAAAGTCTTCGGGACTACTATGTGAAACAGAAAGCGGGATTCTGAAACTTTGAGGTACTAGTGGTGCGACGACGCTTTCGATGCCAAAAACGCGACAAGCTAGAACGCGTGCTGCGCTAAACTGTTATCTAGTCTTTAAGCGTAACTTAACTTTAATGTTCTATTTGTATTCCGATGCCGATGTCACGTTATGTCAAGACGAGGCGGACGAGATACATAAAGCTCGAACGGAGTTATATAATAACTGAAATGTTGCTGTGGCTTCCGGTTGGAGGAGGCGGTAATAATGGCGAGCTACGAGCACCAGCTGTGACGAATATGCTGTGCGTTCGGTGTGTCTTTCACGCATCAATAGACCGGATCGAAGTGAGTGAGGCGAATCAAATTCTTGATAAAAAAAAAAACCATATGAACAAGTGATCCCTTCGAATTTTGGATAGAAACTCTTCTATCTACTTTATATAGTCAATCATAAAGCTGGCTTAAGTGAATTTGACTTCATTTAAGGACAACTTTTAATTAAAATAAGACTGGATTAGCACTAGCTATATATACCAAGTTCCCAACCATTAGTTCACCCCGATTACTAAATTAATTATTATCAAGATGACTGGACATGCATATGCTCAATGCTCATCCTACGCAATTTTAGAAACCACTCGCACAGAACCGGACATGTTGATTATTCAACTCTTCGAGTAGGTCCAACACGGCGCTCGCGAGGTTCTTCAATGTTGATTCGATAAAATCAATTTGGGATGGCTTTAATCAAATTTCGTCCGCTTTCTGTCTCTCCTAGCTCTTGTCCTGTCGACGGACGTCGCATTGCGATGCCAGGGAGCGTCGCGCCCTCGTCAATTACGCGCCGCGCAAGAGAGAACCAACCGTTAAATGCTCCAACTCTAACGGAATTGTAAACTAGACTGGGACAGGCAGCACCAACGAAGAGATGCATTCAGAATGACGGAAGAGAATAAACCGACAGAGTAATTAGCTAAGGAGAGTGAGTGCAGCGTGTTGCGGTTGGACTATGACGGCTCCAATTTCCTTCTCCTTACCGAAGTAGACCGAAACTCGTGTTCCTATCTGTTAGAGAAAAGGAAAAAGGTTTAAATAATAAAGTGTGTTTCGTTTTCATGCAAGGGCAAGCTGCAGGGTTATTTGCTTTCTGCGGTGGGAGACGATGCAATGAAACCGAGGCAAACCCAGGCACGTGAGGACGTGTTTGGAATGCAAGGAAAAATTAGGCAGGAGCAGACAGAAGCTGGACATGCTGTATGCTTTAAGACAGGGAGAAAGGATCAAACACTCGTGCATGCAACTCGCAATAAGAAGGAAGTGCCAAGTTGGATTTAAGGAAAGGATTCACTAGGAAAGAAGAAGCTTGGCAAACAAACGCAACGCAGATAGAACGGATACAGGATTTTCTTCGATTTGCGCTTCCTCGAAACGAACTCTCAGGGAATTGCCACAAGTTCGAAGCTCACAAACTATTGTCTCCAGATGCACTGTATTAAAAACCACTTTCTGGTCAATATCCCAAAGTTATGTGTCATTTAGTTAGTTTTCGAATCCAAAAAAATGATTTCCAATATCCTGTTCCCAATAATAATTTAATATTGACCAGGCTTTTCATTATCTAGGAAAAAAACTGTTGTGGACAACACGTGTGCGAAGCGATATTAAACTGCTGTTTGCTTTCTGCCCATCTAGTTCATAGAGTGCGGAAGCAATATTTATATATGTGCACCGAAAGACGCAAGAATAACATTTGTGTTTGCCGACGACAAACTGGCCGATAAGCTGGGACTGCCGGACCCAAGCAAACAAATAACCGACGTTGCTCATCTCAACATCACCCGTTTCAAATTTGGATTTTTTTTGCTCTGTACAGTGGAACGGGTTATTTTCCAAAGGTGACGAAGCGTCAGTTCTACCTTATTTTTCTTTTTTGTTTACGGCTCTTCGTTCTTCTTCGTTATTCGCATCGCCCAAGGATGGGAAATGAGATGTTTGGGATGGTGTAACCACGGTTTTCCTCAAGTGCAATTCCCGTTTGTGAACGGGTGGCATGCCTCGGTGCCGTACTGGAGACGAATGAACCGAAAATTTATATAAGGACATACACTACTAGTTTCGCATTGACATCACGTAGGCAATAAAGCGTGTCGAGGATCAAGCGACGGCTTCTCATTCTCGTCAAGCATGTGACAGACTTTAGTGTGCACAAATATTATATTTTTTATTGTTTTTCTTCTTTATCGAAGAATATTTCTGGAACTTGTTTGGATTCAGCCTTAAAACTATAATAACCGGATTATTCCAAATAAAAACCTATAATCCTGGCATTTTGTTTTATTTTTGAGCGAAGAACCTCAAAGTACATTGTTTGGTTGCGACTAGCTAACTAGCTAATTAGTCGCATCACTTCAAGAAGCAAACATTCAAACTGGTTAGCATTGCTTCCGACTGGTAAATAAGATTGAATGATGAGTGACGAAGGGATGTTCCGTCTTCGTAAAGGTAGCTAAACAAAAGGACAAAACGAGGGCGTTCACGCCTGTATTCATCCGCATGCCAGACGATAATATATTAAATTTAACGACAGAAATTAATGAATTAGACTCGGTCGCGCTTTTGGATGCGACACGTCGCGGAAATGCGAAGACACTGATGATGGAATGATTAATTAATTAAGAGCTAACGCCGCTCTTCGCATCATTTAAATAACAACAATATGAATAATCAGTCGTTGGCTCAAATTTAAATTCAGCCAAATCTCTTGACGAGCGTCAACTTCCACAACATATCTAAAAAGGAAAAAACTGAAAATCCACAAAAAAAAACACAAGATATTACTGTTTTTCCAAATATCACGGGTTTTACATTTTCATTTTTTCATTGTCTCGAAACTTTTTCGTTCTGCAAACAAGCCTCAGATGTTTCCCTCCGTTATCTAATTTATGACTCTTTTTCCTGCTACTTTTTACCGTTTTTTTCTGCTTCTTAGACTAGGTGGGCTTGGGTTGTCGTAAGTTAGCGACATGTCTGAGGTGTGCCACAAGTTCATTCCGAGTCTTTAATCATCGGTGGGACGTTTGGCATGCCTCGCTGCGCTCCAACGCGTACTCAAAATTTAAATCACTTTTATGTTTCCTTAATCGTTCTATTTTTATCTGTTCTTTATGTTGGTTTGTCTTCATTAGTCTTGAGAGTAACCAGAGTAACCATAGTGCACTATACTTTTTCGAAGAAGAATAAAAAATATGAAAAAAGAATTATCCAATTAATCTAAATTAGCTTGGCATGCTTGGTTTCTGGAGAGAAATAAACCATGCATCATAGTAAAAATAAAATTGAAATAAAAGTAAACAGAACTGATGCATTAAGCAAATAGTGAGAATTTTAATTGCAACAAAATCATTTTCTTGTTTTTGATTATAATATTGACAGTTCATTGAACGTTGTTTGTTCAATATAGTGTTCTTTGGTAGTCAACAGTTTCAACTTAAACAGAAAATAGTTAAACTTGAGTAAAACGATCTGCCTGAGCTTGTTTAGGATAAAACGTTACACAAAGATTTTAACAGAATTACGTTGAAAATTGCTAGAGTGCAAGAGAGGATGACGACAATGAAGTTTATTGATTGTTGGCATAATGCAAACGGAAATGGCCTAGCAGAAGCGCTAAAAATGTAAGAAGAGACTCACTCGTTCACTCGTTAGAAATAAAGTGTTTAAGATTACAGGGGGAGTAAGTATACTTTTAAGATATTCCTAAGTTATAACTATATTATGACTTTCTTAAAATAAAAAATCGACGAAACATTAGAACATTATGTTGTAAATATTAAATATTAATGGATTTTCGAAGTTCAATGTATTAAGTAACAACCCTAACGCTTATATTTTTGCAGATTTCTGGAAACCTTCAAGATAAGATTCGAAGAACAGGAGAGTGAAGAAAAAAACAAGAGCAACATTAACATTTTACGTTTTACATTAATGCCGCCAGTCGCAGGAGACTGAAATTGAACGCGACGTCATTAGGCAACAAGTCACATAATGTTTTTACATAAAAGTAGTATTAATGTGTCAAAACATTGTCCTGTTAGTGACAACTGATAATAAGTTTATTTAAAAATTAAAATTTGCAATTTTGATGAGGCAATCAAACTAATGCATAGTAGCAGTAAGGTACATGCTTTGTTGCACTAATACGCTATCGTTTGAATCATTAGCTTGGCGCTTTTGACTAAGCGATACACGAAAGCGCATGAAAGCGATGGACATTTCAAGTTGGGAGCAACCCTGTCAAAGCATCCAGAATCGAACGATTGACGCAAACCCGAATATCAGCACACTATCACCCTAAAATGTATTAACAACTTCCAATACTCGCATTCAACTGTCCATTCGTTACAGCTATTCCCAAAACGATCAGATTTGAATGTCAATCCTTTAGAGGACTTTCCCAACTTAATGCCCTTTCAACATTACTATCTATAGACAGGTATAAAATCATGAATTTTCGAGTTTGATGATCCACGGAATTTGGATTAATGACTTTCCAAATATCACGCATTTTAATGGTAAATAAAATAAGTGCTTTCAACAAGTTTATAAATCGACGTGTAAAGCGAAATAATTGATGTAGGTAGCTTGTCAGCTTGTCAGCCAAGTGAAATCTTGCAGAATGTGTGTATGTGGGGAAAACTTGAGTAATTAGGTTAGGATTTAGGTGAGTAAAGGAAAGGAAAGCCGCTAAGGAGGGTCGGTTGGGTTGCTAAGGTGCGTGTAATATGTTTTGTTCACTGCTCCATTCGCTCATGCAATCTCCCATGTTTTGTTTCACATATACTTAGTTTATCATGGATTCAAGGATTGCAAATTAAAACATCTTGACTTGGCAGTTTCAAGGATAACGGCAACTTCGATATACGTTGCAGATGTGTTTAATGGCACTGGATAATAAAGTTCTCAATGCATTTTCTTTGCAGCTGTTAAGTGAAACTGCAAACTGCATTTTATGTTCGTTTTATCTTTTCCGTACTGCTGTCAGTTTTTCATAAAACATGTTTATGTGTTTCGAAGCAGAAATTAATATGGTCTATGTTATTTATTTTAACACAACAGGAACAACAAAGCAAATCAATTTCGCCACGCGTACATTACACATGACAGAAAATTAACTCTTTGTAAATGACAATTTAATTTAACTGTTACACTATTATCCTACACCATCTCTAGTTCATCTGTTCTTGTCCTCCTGCTTCTTCTTTGGTATATCTCAAATTTAATTAACATAATATCATTGCTTCCATTGCCACGCGTGGGGATAACTCTCAACTCGTCCCCTTGCTACCAGCATCTTAATTGTTGTAGATTATTCTCGACGTGACTAAGATATTCGTTTCAATGACGTTACACCAAGAGGACAGAAACTATCTTTGCATCAAGAGAGTACGAGTAATATTAGTTAAGGCCACAAGCCTCAAGCAAGCGTGAAACTGACATCAATTTTTCATTAATGCAAATTACTTAGCTGCGTGCGTATCAACACTATGCATTCATTCATTCGCAGCCCTTCATCCAGCAACCCTTTATTTATTATTAAGGAAGCAGATAGCAGATAGATCACGGCAACGAAGTGTTGCCGGATATGGTGAAGGGGTGTATCCGAAGACATCAAACATCTGACAAAAACGTAATTAAATTGTGAATCTCGCGCGAGAAGGTTTAAAGTAATCGTCGAACGGTGCAAGTGACATAAGCTAAGTCCTGTTGTCAAGTGACCTATATTAGCTTCAACTCACAATGAAATAAAGCGCAATAAACCTGCTCCTCCAACAAATCCAATTAGTATCAAGCAATGTACATCAGAGTTGCGAAAGCGTCACATTATTCCGTTAAATTGTTTGTGTCTGTCTGTGCGTTTTCTTTTGCTGTGCGCTATCTCTTTTATACCGTCGCACTCGTTCTTGCAATTCGGTTACACTTGAAGCATAATGGCCGAAGAACAAATTGCATCTGACGAAGAAGCGTTCGCTTCGTACGAAATTAAACTACTACCACTTCGGACTGACTACATATCCGATGTCGGCCTCTTCGGATACGTATCACAAGCTCTCTGCTTTTGTTACAATACATTCGGAAAATTGACACTCCATTTTAACTGAGAGTGGATTTCCAGACATGTGTTTGTATATATGAATTTGCTTGGAAATTGCGAATCAACTAATTATGCCCGAGAGAAAGAAGCAGCAGCGACAACGCTTGTGGCAGATGGTACTGATGGCACTCCGCTGTGATTCCTAAAATAGTAGAATGCATCCATTGCGACAAAATGCAGAGGTGTCACTTTTATCCGAGTTGATAATAAATCAGATCTGTATGAATGAATGAAGCATTGAATACATTTTCTTCTATTCAGTTACACCTGGAATATGAGGAAAACTCTCAGTGGATACCCTTATCTCTAAAAAGTCCCATGTGTTTTTCTCCTCTGGGTTCGTATCAGTAGAAACCGCAGCCTGCTATATGTGGTTAGCATTAGTGAATCCATCGGATGCGATGCAGCCTGGATCTCGGTGATAGTGGCGCTCAGTCAGCTAACATTATCTACATTTATATTGAGCACAGATAGGAGCGATGCGATCGTTCGGATTGTAAATAAACAGACGGAAGCGACGAATGAATCGCTTCAATTTCCTAGCCCAGTCGATTAATTTCCCATGATGGCGGTGCCTTTACCGCCGCCAAAGGCTTCGATCAGCTGTCTGAGTCTGGTATTCACTGGCTGAATGAAGAGACGACGAGCAGATCGGATCGAATTTGGAAAGTCAACGTTGAAAATAAAGCATCCTTTTCCATGTAAATCTTGTATGTATGTATTTTTATAGATGACATCTTATTTCCCTAATCTGGGCTAATGGCCCATAGATTAAGTGAAAAGGGTTGACGCTATTCTCATCCAGTTGAAAGGCGGCGTGCAATTTTCAGAGCTTTTGTCTAGCTTTGTGCAGATTATCTAGAGATAAGCTAACTAAGTTTGAGCCTTGAGATGATAAAACTAATTAACATCTATAACGGTGATTATAATAGAGTTGGAAGTGACATTTTTTTGGTGTTTTCCATCACTTTTCTTGTAGTGGGATAGGTGTCTTTTAGTTGGAATGTCCCGCGATGGATGATGCGCGGAGGAATGGAAAGAGGCGCATGATCACGCGGATGCTGGTCGTGCATCCGGCGTTAGGATCGGCGTCGGCCGCGAGAAGCAGCAAGTACGACGCGAACCACCGCCGCCTGTGCAGCGTCCCGACGCTGATCCAGTAGGAATCGTCGCGCGCACTTTCCTCCAAACGAATGACAACTTTTCCGAGTTGAGTTCGTTTAGCAGTGCAACAAATTAAAATTGAAAAAAGTTGAAGTTATCGCAGTGACAGAGCATTGTTTTGACGTTCGTTTTGGAGTTGCTTTTAAAATTCCTGTGATTATTTTGGAACTTTTTGGGACTCAAAGTATTCATAATACTTTAATAGCAAAGTAAGTTGCGCTGTTTTAAAACAATTTTTAAATATGTAATGCTTTACATAGACATGTGTTAATTAATTAAGTTTGAAAGTTTTCGGCTGTCACGCAATTTTCACATCGCGTCCTAGGATAATTAATGGAATGTCGCGGCTGTGAAGCATACAAACACGCATAATATGCGTGCGAACGATATATCACAAAGTGTCACTCATTCGAGGGTAACGTTAAACACACAATGTCGATAGTTTCAAAGCGTACCCGCTCGCTCGCTTGCAAGGATTTACGGCGGCGATCTATGCGGAGAGATAAAATAAATCCGACGGTTGGATATGTCCGGATATTTATGCGCATTGTATGTGGAATGACTTTTTGGCAAAAGCACAACACACGCAACAGCGCTATAGATTTACGGCATTGTTTAAATCGTTGTCGTATAATTGTAATTACGGTGTTGCGTTGCGGGCGGTGGCGGAGGCGGAGAGCGCTCGCGCAACATTGATAGATTGCTCGTTGGTGACCGCCGGCGTGTCCGATCAAATAACGCTGCATTTTTCACACTTTTATATTTTATATTTTGCGCCAACGTGCCACGGTGCACGACGATCGAAATGTATGTCGGCTTTCAATCACTCACTCTGCGAGCGCTTTAATTACCGATTCGCGCTTTTATTGCGTGTGAAAAAAGCTTTTATGTTGTTCAATTATTTATTTATTTAAACGCGATTTTACTATAATAAATTGAAAATCTATATACTTTGATGTACAACTTTTACACCTTTTAGTTTGTTTACTAAACGTGCAGATTATCGCAAACAAGTCCAAGTCAAACTTGTTAAATCCTCGTGGAGTATTGCAGCAGCAAGCACACTCAGAACAAAAGATCTACTCTAGTTCGCATCAAGGAAGCAGCACAAGAGCTTTAGCTTCCGAGTAAAACCGAAGTGAAAAGTTCTCAATCCTCAAAATATTTAATGTTGCACACGCGGCACTTCGATGTATGTTCACCTTCTTCTTCATCTTCTTCTTCCTTCTTTTTCTTCTTTGTGAGTGAGCCAGCTAGCTAGCCTTGTGAAGCAAATGTATTTTTAAGTGGCTGCCGGTTGGCTCAGCGAACAAACAAACATGATGGAAGCGCAAACATCGCAGAAGAAGTAGAATATCACACATAATCTATATCTCTATACAGACCTCTTTCTGGTTTCGCTGTTGGCTCATAATAATACCACCGCCACACGTCTGCGTATGATGAACTAAAATATCCTGCGAGACCAACGAACGCAGCTAACGCAAGCAAGTGGCAGGAGCCGTTAAAATCCGTTGGGGAAGGAACATGACGAAGCATGCTTGCATCATGTCGGTAGTTATTTTTAGGTTCAAGTTGTGAGGAATTTAGAATCTTTTGGATTTGGCTTTGATTGGACTTGACCTGGAATTGACAGCAAAGTAGAATGTGAAGTTCGAGCTTAACGACTTTGATTGCTGGAATTGGTACACGAATGAAATGCGAGGGAAACTCTTGAGGATTCGAAGATCTTAAGAGGAGTTGTTGCAATGGTTTGATGTTTTCTTGGGCTATGTTTTCTTTTGTCGAGGTTTTCTCTTGGGTATCATCAAGTTGGGTTTGTTCTTGAACTTCCGATTTATGTTTTTCAATTCTATTATTCCACGATACTAAACATGTCTTGATTACAACATAATGCAATGCATGGTACCACAAACAAACAAACAAACTAACTAACCTCAAGTTTGGGATATAAATATTTGTAATAGACTGCAGTTAATAACAGCAATTGTTGCTAATTCCCGAGTTGGTGCATTGTGCGCTCGCGTTTTACCTAATTTTGTAATTTTAATGTCGAGTTCAGTTCGAATTATCACCGCGTTAGTAGTTCATTCACAAGTGCATGCATCGCTGCAATATTTACCCATTCGCTCGTCGGAATTAATTATAAACAAAAACATGCCCGCAAGGAGGATGCATACGCGAAACAATAAATAGGAAGATGTGAAATAAAAGAAAAGGGAAAAAGAAGAGGATGCTAGGACAAATAGACAATAAAAAGGAATTAATGCATAAATTGTCCAGCAACAATAGAGGAGAACGATAAAAGTGAATTATAACGAAAAAGTAACGGCGGATGCGCGCAAATTAAATAAAACAAAAAAAAAGCATAAATAAAAGCGAAAACGGGCGCGCGTTGCAAAAGAAACGGCAAAATAATAATAATAAATTTATGGATGCTAATTTGCCGGAGAGAGGCTAATACACCTCGCAAACGCTGCAGGCAGCCGAGTAATAATACTAGCAACTAACCACTAGCATTACCACTCTTCAATTTTTTTCCCTCAAAATTTATAATATTAAACTAGCGCCTAAAGATAATTATCATTATGAAATCATCCGAAGATCGAGTTGAGTCAAGTCTATCCTCTTAAAACCCCAAAGTGTAATTAATATCATTTTTCTGAAGCGATCTCCAGCCTGTCTGAGAGTGTTCTCAACCTCTTCGTCAGTGCTAATCAATTCCATATTAATTCTCTACGTAATCAGAAACTAATTCATAATGTACGAAGATGTGCTCTCATCAAGTATATCCACCCGGATGGATATCAAGACCTTCATTCGTGCGCAGCGTCGTCTCTGTATTCATTACAAGATATTCTCAGGAGTCACGTTACACGTTCTTATGTTCTTGCGTCTTCGAGTTGGTCTTTAAGCACCCTCGGCATTGCATATTCAATTGTAGAGCTAGAGACGTATCGAGGATATTTGTCTGGAAGCATATAAGCAAGGTGTTAATGGCAATGGCAACGGCGTTGCCAACTGAAATAGAATTAACATTAGCGATGCTCACAGTCGTTACTTAATAGTTGAAGACAGTGAATAAACAAAGATCTTGTGGTATAAAACTTAATGTAGAGAAATGAAATGGGAACTGTCATCTTGGTCGGTCTTCTGTTTTCTCTCTGCGAAGTAATTTGATTATATACAATGCAAAGTCATTTTTTGGATTGAACATTCTGAAATTTAAGTAATTAATTAATAAGCTCTCAAAATGCGAATAAAAAATAAATAGAGAGAAGTATCGTGTGTTAATTACAAGAACCTAATTAAAGTATCCTTTGTGCATCAAAAGTTCCCAACTAATATAAACATGAAAATCCACCAAGAATCCTTACCAACCAGAAAAGAAGAGACCCAAAGTTAAATTTTATTTTCAATTATCCAACATTGCGTTTACCGCCGACGTTTTAGTAGCTTATTTGTCGACTGTTGTTGAAACTTCTGGGCTTTCATGCAGTCGAAATGCCTAGAAGCTTCTGCAAAGAGATCTGTGCTGTGCTATTCCGAAATTCTTTTTGTCAGAAGTACTTATTACATTTATTCCTTGCGTTCTTCTAGCACTTTTCTACCCAAATTTCAGTTTGCTGTAGGTCGCTTGCTGATGTTAGACGGTGCTACTTAACTATACGAATATCTCGCAACAAATTTGAAAATTTCTACTTGTCTCTCATCATTCACCATTAGAATAATGAAGGACTACAAACGCCTCACCCGTTTGTTAACTTTTAATGAACATCGGGAGTCAAACAAGAGGCGGTTTGCAGTTTATGCTGAGTAAATCCGGTCGCTACATATACAGTTTCCCAACCCTTTGAATTTATCGCTTACAAATGGTCATAATTCAATGTACAGTTAAATTAACTAGTTAGACAGTGCATGAAGCCTTTGTTAATCTGGTAGAACAACGCGATAGATTGATAAAAGCCAAATTGGGTATTGTATGCTGCTAATATTTAATTAATTGATTTGTGCTTTTTATTGCAGGAGAGAATGCTACTTGTAAAAGCAGCAGACAGTGTGGGAAGCGTAATTGGGAGGCAGACTTTCTCCTTCTTTTCATCCTTCGCACTAACTTAAAGCAACGCAATATGTAACTAAGTTAGACGTACAGACGTACTGAAAATAATCAAGAACAAAAAGCAAGGTTACAAACAATTTTCAACGAAATTAATAATAAATTAATAAAAAAAAAAACGAGTGTTGAATCGAAAAACCGAAAGGAAAAAATGTTGTTGATCTTGTTATTCGCCGAATTCGTCCTGCCATCCAGTCTGCAAGGTATGTAAATGTTTTATAAAAGCAAACAATATACTATTCGTCATATTTTAGTATATTATTTGTTAATGTGACTTAAATTACTTTTATTTGTTGAATATATTTATTAAAACAATGTTTACATAAATCCATATTAAATTATTAATGCGAATTTAGTTTTGTTAGCAGTGCAATATTTTCAAAGTTTAATATTTGCGTTATTATTTATATTTATATGGAAATCCCAAAACTAATTAAAACTTCCTAAATTGTTTATTTTAAATCTTCTAGTGTTTACTTAAATAGCCACATTAATACAATTTAATGTTAATGTAAACATAAATGTTGCAATATAATATTTTACTAATTGAATTTATATTTCAATTTCTACCTTAAATATCGAATAACAAATTCAATTTAGTTCATCCTTTAATATTAATATTAACTTTCTATAACTTTGCTAATCGCTACCTAATCCAACCAAATCGTTCCCGCATTAAAACATTACCGAGCTTGATGTTTCAGTTAGAAATAGTTTTTGAGATGGAGCAGAGAGAGAGTTTATCGCAGTCAAAGTATCAACTCGGGGAGATGGTTTTTGCGCCATTCGGCAGGTTTGCATGCTTACCGTGTTGGGTTAATGTTTTTAATTCGTTCCTTTGGCCGCCTACCAAAAAGTTTCTGACGCATAAAACCACAAAGCGCTGCTGCTTCGGCTGGCAGTAATTACCCATAATTAATAGCAGATGTTGGTATATACCAAGGGCTTCTTTACAATGCAACACTTGAGACCTTTATTTCTGTTCCCGCTCCAGCTCAAGTTAACCATATCCAGAATAATTCATACAAACTCAACAGGAAGCACCAACAGCAGTTGTATTTTCGGATGGTGGGCAGGCAGCTTATGTTTCTTATTGGTTTTTATAGACTGCGAGTTTTGCGGGTTTGGTGCAATAATTTATTTTTTCAAGCTCATCCACTCGATCTTCGAGCTGCTGCTTCACGTGATTCCGGGTCCACAGGGGGAAGCAGCAGAGCAAGTAAGCGCTTGTTGTTGTTGTTACTGCTGGTGCTGGTGCTCTTCGGGTACTAGTGCTCCGAGAGTTGTGAGTTACAACCCCATAACGCACAACTTCAGCTCTCGTCGACGTTTGCTTTTAATGGCCTTTAACTTCTCCCAATGACGTTCCACTTAATGACCCATCAACTGTACTAAACCAGAGATAGCGCCAAGATGCATCTAGAATAATACCCATTGTTTAGAACTTAATATGTTTTTTTTTTCGTTACCGAGAAGTTTAATATTTATGGCGTCATCAGTTGGATCTAATTACATAACCTCCTTTTGTGTGCTCAAAGATTTATTCTTGGGAGATCTATGACCTTTTACATTGCAGCAGGTATAACTTAGAAGTTCTGGGACTACTTATAAATCATATTTTATTAACAATGCTGAGAATTGATGCACATGGTCGAAACTTTTGGACGATACAAATATCCACAATATAGTCTGGAACTAAGAAAGTTTTCTATACTGTCCAACTTGATTCGCTGACGTTTTCCTTCAGTAACTTCATGAAAAAGTTTCTGGGTGATTGGAGGACAGACATCAAACAATCATCAGCTCATCGAATCCCACTGCGAATTGTAGATCTTTGACGTATTGAATCGATAGCAGTAAACAGTATTTCATGAAAGTTACATTGAGGAGCAGCGTTTTAGTAGAAACTGTAATAACATAAAGTTATGCAATAGTATGACGACTCGTACTACTGATATTATGAGCTACGGACTAGGATGGAGTCCTTGAGAGCTAGAAATCTCGATGCATGCAATTCTTGACCCAAAGTTGAATGTTCCCCAAATGCCCAATAATCTCGGTTTATTATGGTCGCTCACTGGGAAACTACGAAATTGTCGAAGGAAAACTTAAGACATCCGACCAGGATTGCTAAATTTTTAGCTTTTGGCTCACGAAATCTTGGTATTCATCGTAAACTAAAAGCAATGCTGCTTGCAATGAAGATTAAATTGCAATGATAATAAATGATTATGTTTTTCCACTGGGAATCTTCTAGTATCGATTGTTCTGTAGCATCAAAACCCAGTTTTTGGAGTTCTTTCCATACACACATCTTGGCAAAACCGACGAACAGCATTTTTCCATTTGAGTTCATATTTATCAAAACACTAGAACTACTTACTGCGAGCTGCTACTGATGTGACAATGAAGGAACGAACTGAAAGCCCTTTACTGCCTCAACTGCCTCTACTACCACCACACAATCTGCAAGACTGGCGCAATATGTGTCAACGCATTTCGCCACTACTTCAACCTCTTAGCCGCCCATTTTCCCACTGATGCTTCCGCATCAGCGGCATACTTCCCGCATAGTTTATTTGACTTTCCACTTATTTCCACGAAAAGCTGTAGGCAACGCCACAGATTTACATATTTAAACTATTTCCTTTGAGGGGACCAAATCTATTTTACAAATTGCTACATTCACGACATTAGAGTGGATGAATGCGTCGTGCCCTTCATATTTGCTTGACTTCCTTCTTCAAATAATAATTTCTTTGTGTACTTACTGTATCATGTAGTTAGCTCTAGGTGGATGTTAATCACCCAAACAAAGAACTTTCTAGTCTGTAATTGCAAGGGATGTGAAAGGTTGCGAACTCTCTGTTAAAGTTCATTAACTAGCTGAGTCAAGCTAGGATCCAGATAAATTTAAAAGGTAATTTTCTTTTAATCGAACAATGGCTAGGATTTTGGCAATCTCGACAAAAAATCTTTGCGAGAGAATCGATTTTGAAACAAGAATATATTGCATTACTTTAGCAACTTCTATTCCTGCTGCGCAAATAAACAGATTGTCACAAGCAGCAACTGTCTTCTAGTATTACCTCGGTTTCTTTGTTGTTCACTAAACAAACACATAAAACCAACTTCTAATGCATCTAGGCAAAACGACAGAGTTAACTAGTGCTCCCAATCGTTATTTTGTTCCTGTCTCTCGGTCAGCTCGTTTGCATTTCGTACTGAGCTAGAAATCCTTTTAGTACATTGGATAAACAGGGTCGCCGATAAGTCATTACTGAATGCTAATTGAGCAGGAAATTTAAATGTTTGAAAGCTCTTGAATAATAAATTAGTTCTGAAAGCTAATATTTTAACGGTTATGTGAATTTGTTTATGTTTAATTTTAGGGATTATGTACTTTCGAACGGTTCACCACTACCACTAGTTTTCAGGCTAGGTTCCTGTGGGATTTAGGTAGATGCAGATATCACATTATTGTTCCGGAACATTTAGTGGCACTAAACATGAAACGAAATTAACGTCGCCAGTCGGTAATCCCCGTTGATGGTTTTTCTCGAGCTTTACGTCTAATTTAAAATAACGCGAGATTGCGTTGTTGAGCGCATACAAAGTTTCCGCAGTGTTGGTATAAGCGAACTGTTCTGGTGGATAATTGTTCAAGTTTTTGCTTTAAATTGCTTGCTTTATGTGTGGTTTTTGTCGTTTTTGTCGTTTTATGAGATTTTAAACTTCAAATAATGCTACATCCCATAGATATTGTGATTATATATAAAACTTATCATTAGCATAATTCTCTTCCTCTTATCATCACAATCCTTATCACCTCCTGAAACAAAAAAAACATCCACTGTATCCCTACATCATCCTTCTCCTCCTCTCCAGTAATAGCCATCTGCACACGATTTGCCTCTCCTCTCTCTCATCCATCCACTCTTGTACCTCTTCTCCTCTGTCTTTCTTGCAACCGTGTCACTCTATTGATTCCCCCGGTCAGTCATCTCCCGGTCCTCCTTCTCCGGCAACCCCACTTGCTCCAGCGAACCTTTCCCACCACTGACATATCAGTCTTTCTTTAGTCAATCAACTCATCAGCTCCTCATATCTTAGCAGCACACACACAGACTCCCATTTTACACTCATTCTCCTCGATTCCTGGAGAAGAATGTACCTCGGATATTGTAATTAAGTCTGATTGTTTAAATAATTACATGAAAATATAGTTAAAACCTAAAGCATATAGATATGCAACGTTTTAATGGACAAAAAAGACATGAGGCACGAGGCACGAAGCATAAATAATAAACATCGTTTTTCGTTCTAGAGGACAATTTACGTCCTGGTGCAAACTATCCTATCCATTTTTGCACCCAAAGTCCATTTCCGAGTAATGTGCGCATTTTTCTCCACGCTAGCGTGCCGTCACACGGTTTTCATTTTAACTCTTCTCTAGTTCACCCATTCCCATACCGTCTCCCGTGACATGTGCGCGTTATTAATTAACGCACTGGTCAAGCACATCGCAAATTGTCGTGACAATTGTAGCGAAGAGTGTATTCCACGTTGAAATTACACACCGCAAGCATTAAATAATGACGCACGAAACCATTGCTCATTTAATCACTTCGCCACGACCATTATTCTCCTGTTCCAACCATCATCCACAAACTGCTGGAAATTTGTCGCTACATCTGACAGTTGCATCGCGTAGTGTGTGCTGTTCATTCAATTTCGCTGCTTGGCAACTTTTTGCCACATAATAACTTCGTCAGGTTCGAACTTTTCCGCATCGACACGGAATTTGCTGAGCAGAGCATCGAAAGTTCTGACGGCGGTGGTAGCAGCGACGTTGGTGCAAGTCATGACGTGGTCGGTGGCGGCTACACATGTGCTCGGAGATTCGTTACGCTTGGTCCACTTGCCATCCATTCTCGGCGAATCACTCTCGGGCGACTCATGCTGGCACCCTGGCGTAATTACGTTCGTGTCACGGGCTCGTTATTAAATTACACAATTCCGTGCTACCACCACAGTGTGAGTTGGCCATTGCTTATATAAATTGCTTGCTCCTGCAATGAGAAACAACACGAGTCCCATCACAACTCGATAGCTTCTTGATTGTTTAATCAACTCATCAACAATATGCATTTTTTTCATCTCCTTAAAATCATATTCAAAGCAATCATCAGTCATCCTGAAGTGACAATTTGAGCATACCGATTGTCAATTGTTCCTCCGTTCATAATAATTGCCAAACATTCGATAAATCAAACAAAGCCAGCCCTGATCAGAGGCCGCTTTGATACTATGGCATCAAAGCAATGAGAGTGGGTGGAGGAATTAGATTGCTGCCGCCGCCGTGAAAAAGTTCGTGCATCCTAAGAGCCGTTTCGCGTCGAGGGGGCGCTGACGGGATATGAAAGCGCTTAATTGTCTGCGCATTTTTTTTGCGCCTTCGTACCCTTTACGCCCTTTGGCTCATAACTAAGGTTTATACACTTCACTCCGAATGTCTCTCTTTTTTGCAGGTCCAGCTGATGCGGCGGTCTCCGCAGGCCCATTGGAGCTGAATCCAAACTTTGCGGGACCTATCGAGAACGTGACCGTTGCCGTTGGCAGAGAGGCGATCCTCAGTTGCATCGTTTCAGAACTGGGGCATTATAAGGTAAGCAAAACAAGGAATGAACTAAATAAAAGTATTACGAATTGTAGCAATCCTCAGAAAGAAAAAAAAAAACTGAAGCCTTTTAGCTTTCTACTCCTTCTTGGATTTTAGATCTAGATGCGCTGCTTAAATATATCTCCATTTCTATTGCTATTCGAAATTCGTAAAGTTAGATTGTCTCCTCGATCGTTTTGTCCACGTTGCGTCTGCAATCAGTGTGTATCGAGGATAACAAATTGCCGTATTGCCGGAGAGTGATGCAGGAGAAGCGCGCGCGTGAGCAGCAAGAATACAGAGAAGAGTAAACGACGTCTCTGATGTCGTCGTTTATTCAACAGCTTCGCCGAATCCGGATAATGTTTTATGCATTCGAACAATAATCGGCAGTAACGTCTTCATAATTCTTTCATTTTCGTCGTTCCAGAGTATTAATACTTTGAGTAAAGAGAAGTTATCACCAAGATTAGATTATGCAAATTTTGATCGCGCCGCATACTTATTAATCCAATTTTGAGAGCCGGCATTCCGGGAACTAGGTACTTCGTCGTCTATTGTTAATGTCTCCGGTGTATCAATTGATATCGGAGCTCCGCGGTGGTGGTAAATCAATGCCTGCCTGCCCGCCCGCATTGAGCGCGGTTAACCCGGAAAGCATTCCGAGACAATCGCGCCCAGCCAACCTCGACTCTATGTGCGCTGCTTCGAATTACCCAAGACAGAGGACGAGAGGTCTCCCAGGATAGAAGTGCGAAGCATTGCAACTCCAACGACGATTGGTAGGTCTCTGTACGCCACCACCTCGGATTCCACGCTTTGTTTCGCCTCTCAAAGTTTACACAAATCTCGCCCAGCTGTAGCAAACAGTCGTCGTCTCAACTCCCAGATATTAATATCTTCGGGGAACCCTCGATGGTGTCTAACAGTAATCGAGACTGAATCGTGATTTATCACTTATGGTCCATGAAACCTACGGCACCCTGGGGATGGGTTACATAAATGAGTGCTATTGACAAGCTGTTGTTAATCATATTAATATTTACCTTTGTTTTGAAGGGTTCTGACACCCCAGGCCAGAAAGTTTAAATCATTCTGTTTTGCTTGTAAAGGATCATATCAAACTTCACGAAACCCGTGGTTATATACTATAGATCCGGATTGTCGCGGTGTGTGACCAACTGTACGTCACGCTCCACAAATTGAGACTCAACGTCTGGAAAAATGTATGTGGAGTGTATGCATGCGGCGCCATCCGGTTCCAGGTCACGAATCTTTGCTTTAATCAAATGCGTCATTAAAGTAATTTTATTTGTCTTTAGCTCTGAATCTCTAAAAATCAATTCCTTATCTCTGATTATTCCAATTCATCCATTAACCGAGGCAGGCTTGAATTTTAAAGCATCGATCTGCGTTACGAAGACAACGGAAGCACTGAAAGAGCGAAAAGAATTCGCGAAACAATAAAAATCCGTTTTCGTTGCGAATTACGAACTAACTACCTACCTCAGTCGTAAAGATAGCATCCGATTCATGAAAATATTCTTTTTCTTCGTTTGTGCATTAATTTGCAATAAAAAGAGAAGAGAACATTTTTATTCCGTGCTATTTGTATTTATGTTGGGGGATATGCATGGTAGACTGAGATAAAATGTGTGGCATACTATAAAAAGGATAGGAAGCTTTATATGTGCTAATATTTCTCGCCCTATGTGAGTCCAGTCTCAGAGTTTATACCCAGCCGGGGAAAAAAATTACAAAAAATGCGAGTCATAAATGCGTATTTGGAGTATTTGGAGAGTAGAGGGATGAGGTCACGCAGTGCAAGCAGCAGCTCCTCTGTATCCAGTAATAATATCACATAATGCCCACCTAAATCATTGCTTTATCGAATTTATACGTAATAACACGCCTCCGCCTTCGTCGGCTGTATAGCATCCGGTTTCAGGGGTGGCACATCAAGAAGCATCTACTGCCACCTCTAAAAATTTGACTTTCACCTGAACTGAACCACAAAAAGAGTTGAATCTATCGAAATAGATAAGAGACCCTTGAAGGCTATCTAAGTTTATTTGATGAATATATTGATGAATCTGGGCTATATATACAATTTAGGGATTTTATTGAAAGTGCCAGTGTCAGTTCTCAAAGTTTGGATAGACTACAATTCTCATTTATAGCTTTTCAACCCTTTTGGATGGTTTGGCGCACAAGCTCTCAGCTTCTCTCTATTAGCATGGCAAACATTTGCACGTGGCGATACCCATATTTATGTACATAGCACACACACGGCGTATGGCCAAGAACCCGTAAATTTCGGCACCCTCGCAACCCGTAGTCAATTTCGCGACTTATTTGCGCCGTTCGTTCGTTAGTTAGTGACTAATTTCTATCTGTGTATTTCGCTCTGCATAAGCGAGTGATTTCGATGTTAATAATTTCTGTAAATATCAACAACACGCGACGAGACTAATTGATTTATCATTTCATCGTCGGATAAATGAGTATTAGTTTAGACACACGCATGAAATGCCAAATATTGCAACTAGTGATGCACAACGCGTTCCGGTTCCTGCGGTTCTACTCCAAGAAATATGATTTATACAAATAATCTTTTATTCATGCGAACGGAATGAAAAATGAACATCCCTTCATGCGCACCACTCAGCTCACACCCTTTCTTGGCATTAGAACACATTAATGCCAAACGCGAGCGCCATACTACTGCAGATTTCTAAGAAAATTCCACAAGTATTTTCGAACATGAAGAAGAAAAAAAAAATAACTGAATGGAAAAATAAGAAAAGTGTTACGATGTTATAGGGCGTCGCTGCTGCATCCTTCCATCTTTGGGGGCTTTTGTGTGGGCTCGCTACGTGTGTCTTTTGATAAGCGGTCCACATGTGTAAATACCGTGCGGGCGGTGCGAAAATTGTGTTGAGGAAGAGAAGAGCAGAGAAAAGAATGGCG
>JARJDU010019191.1:0-15221 GCA_030264695.1 Lissagria laeviuscula | reverse complement strand
TGATTTAATAATTAGTGATTCATTTCGCGCTTTTATTAATTTCATCGCGAGTACGAGTACGTCTGCAATGTGGTATCAAGTAAAAATTCTAAATTATTATTGTATATTTGTAAATGTACTAGATAACTAGATAACTATAGATAACGAAGCGAATTTATTGTAAATTTTGTAAATATGAAGAAAGATGTTTATCCATTTGTATATACATACAATAACTTATACGACTACAAATACCAAATATTAATACCAAAAATAAAACTCGGAATTCTTAAGTTACACACGTAAAATTTTAAGATTTTCCAATATTTCAATACCAAAATTGTTATAAATATAAACTAACATTAAATGAAATTTTTGTTGATTAAAAAGTCGATGTTTTGTAAATATTTAACGAATATCTTGTACAATAGCAATTTTGTTATGTAATTTTTAAACTAATGTTTAAATAATGTACCTAATTATATTATTGCGTTAATTTTATTATAACAATTAATCATCGTCATCACCAGTAACTTAATTAATGATAAAGAATTATTAACTTTTGTTATAAGTGAAAATATACTAGTCCTGATTATACCCAAACTTTTTTATTTTTACAATTGGCATTAGATTTGCCATTTGTTTGCCTGATAATACCTACATATTAATAAAAGGAAAATATATAAACGCACATAGTTTTGAACAAAATACACTTTAAACATAGAGAAATACCACACAATAAATTGGATATAATGAAGATAGTACCAAGCCAACATTAATTCAAAAACTTTGCACTTTCAAAAATAGATACTTTGCACTTTAAAAATGGATACCTTGCACTTTAAAAAATAAATACTTAAAACATAAATTAAATGCAATTTACAAAAAGAAACAAAAATTGAACAGAAAAAGTATTAAAAAAGATTTATTATGAAAAAAGATATAAAAAAATTTCTAATAACAACGAGAAGATCCGCTCATATGAAAATGCTAATTCCATTCCTTTATAAAATTACCTACGACCTAAGGGTTTACTGCATGTTTATTGCTCGCAACCAACTAACTTTGGTCTACCTAAATGCAGCCAAACGACAAAATATAAACCAAAATTGAGTAATGTATCTTCAACCGGAAATTCGTATTACAAGGACCGCCGATTAAAATCTACGAATTAAAAGTAAAAGTTAATGGCCTAAAACTACAAAAATGTATTTGCTTGCAGAACGTATGTCCCCCAAAAATTCCGTCAATATTATGGGATCCTCACCAGAGCTACTAGAAGGTTTACGCAAGGGCCATGGCCTAAGGCGCCAAATTATACAAAGCGCAAATTATTTGCTACATGGATGGTCAATATTCATAAGAAAACGGTGCAATAAGATGAAGACATTTTTAGAGTGACAATTTACGTCTGGAACTTAATTTTTAGCTCAGGGCGCACTTGTGTTTAAATGATAATTTTATCAAAAAGTTTTAGAAACTATGAATACAAATATTTTTAGTAAAATATTATTATTATAAAGTAAGGAGATAGTGTTTTAATTTTGTTCATCCCCATATACACAGACAAATTCCACAATTTCTAAATTTTTGCTGCACCCATAGTATATTGTCATAATTATTAAAATAAACTAATTGTTAAAGTTAAATGATAATTTAATTATTTTCACTTAAACTGCTTTAATTCATGTTGGGATAGAAAAACATTTTCCGAAAATGTACGTATTTACACGCAAGATGTAAACATTAAATAGAACAAGCAAGAAAAGACAAAACAAACCATTAGATAACGCGATATCTTAATAGCAGTTTGTAACGACATATCGTAAGAAGCGAATGTAAAGACTGGTGTAGAAGATGAGTCAATGCATATACTCGTAATGACACGAATTCTAAGAACTCGGTAGTTGAAAGCTAATTTGCACACGTGGAGCATATCATTATCTAATTGCTTATTATTATTCATAGCTGAAAGAACACTGCGCGACATATTATCGATATTGCCATTATGACACAGTAAAAAGTCATTTTTTTATTAACACGTGAAGTGAAGTAAAAAGTTAAAATTTTGATTAAAAAATGTGCTATTGTATTAAAGAAAATTCCTGTTTGTAATAAATCTTGTAATACAATTATGGATGGCTTTCGAGCTCGAGCTTTTCGAGCCGAACTAACCGTCTACTAAAGCTTGTCGAGCATTTCGAGCGGCTCAAAGTGTAACAAAAATGTATATGCTGATATTTTTTAGCTCACCGCCACTGGGTTTACCCCCATTTGATACATTTATGATATTTTGTATCTTGCTTTGTCGATCTATAATTTTAAAAAGTTACATCGATTTGGCCCCCGATTGGTGCTGCGCTCGGGGATAAATATTTCCCCTTTGCCCTCCCACCCCCCTCTAGTTCCGCTTCAGGAGATGTGTTAAGAACACGTTAAAAAATAGAATATGTTCCTACCTTTCTCAGATGGGTTCTCAAAGTGAATTCCTTCAGAGACACCTGTAACTATACATATAAATTATTTACCTGCTTACAATCAAAAAGTATAGAAAATCAATTAATGTATGTACTTAAACATATTTACCTTCATCTGGCTCCTGTGTATCGCTTCGAATCTTGCCTGGGGAATGCATCCTCACAAAGTTGCATCGTGTAACACACCTAAAACCAAAGTACATTGGTAAATGAAAGGTTATATAAAAGATAAAAATTATTAAATTAATTAACAAATTTTAACGAGGATAATAACGTCTAATAGTGTAAAATTGTAAACGAATATCACTGTTCAGAAATGTAATTATAATCAACATTTAAATGAATCTATTTAAAACGACGATGTTCTCCGTCGGCAAAGATAACAATACTTGCAGCGGAAAAGTACTGTACAGTACTTCTATTATTGTTTAGCTAGGAATGTTCCAGAATATTAATTTCATTGCTATCCACTTACTCTTGGACTTAAAGTGAAGAATGTTATTTGCAAATAATTTAGCTGAATTTACTTAATAATGTAATCAATACAATAATCCCTCTATATCCTGGCATTTGTTTCATGCGACAAACTTATGAAATGAAAATTAACAGGGTTCTTAATAGAGTAATCGTTTCCATTTTCAATAAATACTCCAATAAGATGAGCTATGGTGCGCCTCTATCTTATCAACAAACTGACATATGTAACAGACATGAATACGAATGCAATAAAAACAAATATATGCAATGCTTTTACTTCTACATACAGAGCAAATGACCAACGCGATATCCTATAATACTTTCAAAAACACTATACTAATTAGAATGCATCATTCAAGTAGATTATCCATATGCTACATAAACATTTACATTCCAATCAGTTTTATTTATAGATATATTTACCGAAATCTCTTTTCGGGGTTATCAGACACGGAGAAAAACACCGCATTATCACCACACTAACTAACACTCGCATACAGTCCGCAACTTTAATTAGACGCGACTATTGGAACGCCCAATTGTTAATTAATGAGTTTTTAAGTAAATCCGAACTAAAATAATACGCGCACGAGCATGCAAATATGAACTGAAGGCACTCGCCGATCCTCTACCTGCGCAGACGTGTTAGCAGTGGACAGAGATAAGTAACCACGGCGCGGAAGAGATAACATGATCATCGCCCTTGCACTCATTTTTTCGCTCTTCTTTTATTGCACAGAAAATGCGATTTAAAACGTACAACGTTCGCGAATATTTGTTATTGTATTGTATAACAACACTTAATGGACTAGTTCCCTAATACATTCCCTCCAATACCCTCATTACTCCAGAATTATTTTAAATATGTTATAAATTTATAAAGTTACTCAAGTATATTCTCAAAGATTTTGAATTCAAATTGATTTATAACAGAATTTTTAATGTGAACGGGTACATATCAAATTTTGTCTCCTTGTCGCTTCAATATCCATTGCCCAACCACGTCTGCCCATTCTTCGAGAGCTAATTAATCCTAAACATATTTAAATTGAGTCCACTTTATCATCCTCTTCTTCCTATAAATAGTTTTTTTGCCTGGCCTATCGGAAAAACCAGTGGTGTAGTGCCCTGGCTTAATAAAATTTTACTTTTTTTTTATAATTTTGTTGATAATAACAGAGGTGAACAAAAAAGTTTTGAGTGCGCTTCGGAGGATACCGACTATCAGTTATCACAGCCCTTACTTACATGAGCGTAGCGAGCATAATTGACGCCTGAAGTACGATATCCCTTTGGCGCCCCATACCATAGGAATTTTTATTAAAAACATCTCTTGAACACAGTTTGGCGCCCCTTTGCGAGAGGCGCCTAGAATATGATAGCCCCCCTTGCCCACCCTTCGCTACGCTATTACCATTTATTTTTTGACATACAGCGCCCTCTCCTAATATGGGCATGAATTACAACGTTGTTAATTATGGTTTATTATAATTTATGTACAACAAATCACCATCAAATTTGAATAAATTAAAACTTCCATAAACTATAATAGTTTATAATTATACATCCTTTCTGCCTTTACCTTTCTCCTTCCACGTTTTAACCTAAATTGCGGCGTGCACGACCGCTCATCACGATTTGTCTACGATTGCAACTTTTCTCAGCCTCAATTCTCATTCTAATTGCCAACTGTGTACACACATATTGCACATCATAGTTACCAAATACTCAAACATCTGGGCATTAAAAGAATTTTGAAAATGGCTCAGCCAGATCAAGAAGAAACAATAAGACAGTTCGTATCTTTAGGTTTAAGTGAACAGAAGGCAAAGGAAACTTTAAAAAACAGCAATGTTACAAAAACATTAAAACTAGTTTTACATGAGGTAATATTGCAATCAATTAAAAGTACCATGTCAGTCTTTCATTCAATTTTGTTTTGCTTGTAGGTGAGAGGAATCGAATTAGATGAAGGTGTTGGTATACTATTATATCACTTAGCAACGAAGATCAAGCCTCAAATCCTAGAACATCTACCTTTTATTGTAAAATACATAACTTTGAAGAAATTGGATAGCACAATCCGAGTAGAAAAGGCTATTGAATATGTTCTATCAAATGTTAGCAACATTAATATTTCTGATTTCGAAAACTATTGTGGTGTTGGCATTGTAGTAACACCAGAAGAAATTGAAAAAGTTGTTGAGAAAGCTTTAAAAGGCATTAAAGCAGAGTTAATGGAAAAAAGGTACAGGTTCAATTCTGGATTACTTATGCAAAAAGTTAGAACATGTTTACCATGGGCTGATGGTAAAGCTGTGAAGAATGAAGTTGATGTTCAGGTAATAATTAAATAGTTAAATAAACAAAAATATATAGCAATTAACATGCATATTGTTAGATATTGGATCTACTTGGACCTAAAACTGATGCTGATCTAGCACCAATTCCCAAAGAGAAAAAGCCAGTAAAATCTTCCAAACAGGAAGAAGCAAAAACCAAAAATGCTAGTGAAACAACTAAAAAGCCTGAGACTGTTGAAGCCCTAACAATTCTTGATATAATGAAGAAAGTTAATTTTCATAAACCTGGTGAAAACTACAAAACTGATGGATATGTGCTTACTGATAATACCCATGCACTGCTCAAAGAACATTTGAAACTTACAGGAGGCAAAGTTCGCACGAGGTTCCCGCCTGAACCGAATGGAATTTTACATATTGGTCATGCGAAAGCAATTAACATTAATTTCGGATATGCTGCTGCTAACAACGGGACATGTTACCTACGATACGATGACACCAATCCGGAAAAAGAAGAGGAAAAGTTCTTCATTGGTATCCATGATATGGTGAAATGGTTGGGCTATAAACCAGCAAAAATCACGCATTCGTCTGATAATTTTGATCAGTTGTATGCATGGGCTGTACAATTGATTAGAAATGGATTGGCATATGTTTGCCATCAGAGTGCTGATGAAATGAAAGGATTTAATCCTCAGCCATCGTTGTGGAGAGACCGTCCAATAGAAGAAAGTTTGCAACTGTTTGAGGTAGTTAATGTTAAAGAATATTAAATTCTTTTGATTTAGTACATCTTGAAACTTTGTTTAGGACATGAAAAATGGAAAGATTGATGAAGGTGCGGCAACATTACGCATGAAACTTACCCTGGAAGAAGGGAAATTGGATCCTGTAGCGTACAGAGTACGATTTATTCCTCACCATCGTACAGGAAACAAATGGTGTATTTATCCAACGTATGACTATACCCATTGCCTATGTGACAGCCTTGAGAATATTACCCATTCTTTGTGTACAAAAGAATTTCAATCTCGTCGTTCAAGCTATTACTGGTTGTGCAATGCGTTGAATATTTATTGTCCTGTCCAGTGGGAATATGGGAGACTGAATGTTAACTATACTGTTGTTTCAAAGCGAAAGATCGCTAAACTTATAGATGAGAATATTGTAAAAGGTATTTATTCTATATACTCTACTACTAGTACCACTACTATATTCTACTAATACATTTTTAGACTGGGATGACCCAAGATTGTTCACTCTAACTGCCTTAAGAAGGCGCGGTTTTCCAGCTGAAGCAATCAACAATTTCTGTGCACAATTAGGTGTAACTGGTGCTCAGAGTACAGTAGATCCTAGCATGCTAGAAGCATTTGTCAGGGATTATTTGAATATTCATGCATCTAGGTATACTAAAATATCATGTAATCAAAGCCAGGTTAACCAATAGGCAGGTGCATAGGGCCGGCCCATAGGTTCTATATCTAAAGGCAAATTTGGATTGAACGATTTGTAAAACCGCTTTTGTTCATGGTTTAACCCGGCAATGCATGCAATATATTTGTAACTTTATGTTTCTTTTATTTTAGAGCAATGGTTGTTATTGAACCACTGAAAGTCACCATCACTAACTTTCCTCATGATAAAAGCGTGAAAGTGCCAGTTCCAGATTTCCCAAACAAACCAGAATTAGGCTCCCACGATGTCACTTTCAATAGAACTATTTATATCGAGAAATCAGACTTCATGGAAGTTGGGGATAAAGGCTATCGTCGGTTAACTAGGACCCAATCAGTGGGTTTAAGACATGCTGGATATGTCTTGGAAGTTTCCGACATTAAAAAAGATGCTAACAATGTAATAACTGAAGTGTTATGCACATGCGTTCACGTGGATAAAGCTACGAAACCAAAAGCTTTTATTCATTGGGTTAGTGAACCGATTACTGTTGATATTAGGATTTATGAATCATTGTAAGTTAATAGAAATTTATAGATAGTATATACATAGATGACTATATTATGGTTTGCTTGTGGTTTAGGTTTAAACATAAAAATCCAGAAGATCCTAATGAAGTGCCAGGAGGTTTCCTTAGTGATTGTAATTTGGAATCATTGAAAATTGCTAAGGGATTGGCTGATGTTTCTATTGGAAAGGCTAAGGTCTTTGAAAAGTTTCAATTTGAACGGCTTGGATTCTTTTCTGTTGATCCAGATTCAACTAATGATAAAGTAAGTATAGGTTCAAAGAAAATTAGTATGGCAATTAATGAATATGTTGTTGTTTCAGCTTGTGTTCAATAAAACTGTGGGATTAAAAGAAGATGCTGGCAAATAATTATTTTATGATGGCGTTATGATTGTAAATTTGCTAAATAAAATAATTTATGAATAACTTGTTGTTTTTCTATATACGAGGGTGGATCAAATATAAACGAGAATTTAATTCGGTCATTGCAGTAAATAGGTGGGGGGGCGTATAAAGCTAGTTGCAAACTGTCTCACAGACCTCGCCCCACCCGTAATCATAACATTTCTTTGCAAACAAAGAAGAACGGTCGAAAATGAGACCCATGATCATCGTCCCAGCACGCGCCAGAGGCGATTATAGGCCTAGGGCCCCAAGATTAAAGGGGCCCCGCGCAGACCTATCACTTAACATTTAATAATATGAGAGCGCTTGGATGAATATTGCATGCGGGCGGCAATAACCCTAGCGCCGGTGCTGAATGGAGATGCCGGGAAGATGTTCGTGCGCAACTGGCTTTTCATACCCGCCCTCTTCTTTTTACAATAACGGGATCAAAACCCTCCCAATTATATGGAGAAATGTATTACAAACTGAGATCACAAAGCTAGGCAAGGCTTTTAATGTGTTAATAAAAGAATCTCGAGAATATTTGATCTACCCTCGTACATATCATATATATTCCCATTATGCTTTATCTTCCATTATTTTTAATTAAATTCATGCAATTACTATATTATACTATTTTCCAAAATTATAAAATTATTCTGTGAATATATGGTGAATATTATACTATATATATTCACAATAAATGATGCAATCCTGACAAAACTTATCAAACATTTGTCTCCGAATTGTGTATGAAAACGGCAACATTGCAAGCAACAATACCAGCAGTTACAAAACGGTAATTGGATTCCCTTCCCAAATAGTGAAACAAATGAGTCAGCTGTCTGTACTTTCAACCCCACGTCCCCACATCCAACGAATCTTCTTTTAACCGAAGTAGCTGCACCAGTGTATGTACAGATTTCCACGAATAGCTTGTATAAATGTGATCACAGCGTGTACAATTATAGCAAAATCCACATCATCCCAACACGTCAAAGCATGTAAGTTCAAAAGAATAGCCGGCATATAGATATATTAAGGCGTCATTCGTATGACGAAATTATCATAATTCATAAACATTCGCAAATAAGAAGCTCGCATTTATTTACCATAGTTGTACAACGTTATCTGTTTCAGTTTCGTTTTCTTTTATAACTATTTAAAAATAGCATATTCAACATGAGTCTACAGTGGACCTTAATCGCCGGGTTTTTGTACGTTGAAATAGTGATTGTGCTATTGTTAGTACTCCCAATTGCTAGTCCAAAACGATGGAGCAGCCTCTTCAAATCAAGATTCCTACTTGGATTGCAACAACAAGCTGGCATTTATTTTATGATATTGTTAGCTGTATTGGTATTATTCCTGCTGGATGCTATCCGTGAGATGAGGAAATACTCACACCATGGTATGTTTAAGTTTAGAATGATAGATATGAACAGCAAGCAGCAGGATGAAACAAAGAGTATAGTAATTGAATTTCTTTTATGTTTGTTTTTTGCCAGAGGGAGATGCAGAGCATAAACATTTGGATGCTGAGATGCAAGAAAATATGAGACTATTCAGAGCACAAAGAAACTTCTATATTTCTGGATTTGCTTTGTTCTTGTCTTTGGTAAGTATCTCCGTTTTATTGTATTTTTATCACAGATATTATATAAATTATTTCATTCTTAGGTAATTCGTAGACTTGTAAGTCTTATTTCCTCCCAAGCTGGCTTATTGGCCCAATCTGAAGCAGCTCTTAAACAAGCTGCAAGTGCTTCTACTGCAGCTAGGTCTTTCATGAAGCAAAACAAGGAAGAACCCAATGAAGAAGTAAGTAAATGAAGCTGCTGTTAAATGCCTTGATTTTACAAATTTTTATTGTTTCATAGATTGAAAATTTGAAACTGCAAGTCAAGGAGCTTGAAAAGGAATTAACTCTAGAAGCAAAAGACAAGTCAGCATTGAAAAGCCAAGCAGATAATTTGACTAAGGAGTATGACAGGCTTGCTGAAGAGCATAGCAAGCTGCAGAAGAAAGTCAATATCGCGGGTACTGGCGACAAGAAAGATGATTAAACCATCATACTGTGAATACTTTGCTATTATAGGTAGCAAGTGTTACAACATTTACATTACTAGTAGTTTTCTAATGTAAATTCTCCACTCCTTTTTCAATATTACTCAAAATGCAGCGACACCTTCATTGTAGACATAATTCCATTTGATTCTTATCAAATCAATATTAATCTTAAGATAAGAATTTAGTTATGTAATCAAATAAGATTCTATTTTCCTAAACATACACTGGCGTGGGTACTTGGAACTCTTGATTCTGAAGAACAAAATCATCTTGTGGGTTGAAATGTTTTATTAAATTTGTTGTTAATTATCATACGTTCATATTGTTTAATTTTTTTTTAAATTATTGGTAATGGGAGATTGTGCTAGAAATTATATTCTATATAATTGTACAGCTTCACATTAAATATATAAGGTATTCTGCTATTTAATTAAAGATTAATAAAACCATTTGGATCTGTACTTTATTTCCACCAAAAGTTTACCGAAAAACTTTTATCTAATGCCGTCACATGATGCCACCATTTTGGTGGAATGTACAACATTTCTCCAGCGTTAAGTGTACAACAATACATTGTAGCTTTTCTAAAATCTGGGAAGAGTTTGAGATCCACATTTGTTGGATCAACTTGCGAAGTGTTCGCTAACAAAGGCATGTCATCATGAACATATAGATATTTGCTATCGCTCGGTGCAAACATCACGATCTGTTTAGCACCGTAAATTTGACAAAGAAAATTGTCTTTTGGATCGAAATGTAAACTAGAGACTGTACCTTTAGGTCCGAGCCATGCGTTAATTTCAGGTTCGAGAGTTGATTCATCATCGGATGATGCGCTGTTGCTACGATTTAGACAGCAGTAGTCCGGGATCTTGATGTCTTCGATTAGTTGTGGCACCTGCGATATATAAGAGATCAATATTTACAAGATAAGTTATGTAATATTATATAGAAATTGACTTACTTGAGTTAACAAATCATGTTGAGCTAAATATCCAATCTCGTCGCCATCTTGGGCATTGTAATATTTCTCGATGAACTCCCTTATGGTCATCAACTTTTGAGAGAAATCTTCGGCGGAATACGACGATCCGAGTTCAATTGGAACTGTACGTTCGCCAGCAATGTTTAATAGATAGTTAATGTCCTGCCATTTGGTCATTGCGGGCCAGAAACACATACAATCTATGAAAACACATATTTTATTTGAAACACGTAACAAAACACTAACTGCCGCGCGAACAAGATGGACGGCAACTACGAATTGCTCAATGCGCATGCTCTGTAGCTTTGCATAGTGTGTGCACTATGGGTAAACCGGAAACTCATGAGTTCAAAAGAAATTCAAATAAAAATGAACAATTGAATAATTTTCAAAGACAATTAAGTCATGTAATTATTGAAATATATAAATAAATTTATGTGTAACAGATACTCACCTTGGATTACCAATGGCATCTCTTGTGAAAAATACTTTTTATTGAAAGTTTCTATTGGAGGACAACTAATTATATCAATTTTATAGCTATTAGCGCAGAATAAAGATACATTTTCAGTTAATGATGATGTTGATTCAGTTTTAAGTTTTTTATGTTGAAGTTTAGGAGATTTGTCTTCGGCAGTAGCAGAATTTGTTTCATTGTTTTCTTGTGAATTTATAAATTTAGTCAAAATGCTGGCACAATTAGTTAATAAATTAATGTTTTCTGGGATAGGTAGTCCTAATAGAAACCCTTTATCGATTATTTGCAATACATCTTTAACTATTTCAAGTAGTTTATTATTACTATTGTTGTTTATATGTAATTTTAATTTGATTAATGCTTTTATATAACTCCCCACAGTAAATGCTGTTTTTTTATGAACTGGAACTTCATCCCATTTCCCGAAATTCAAGTGATCGTGCAAATAATTCAAGACTCGCTCGATTTGTCGCAAATTATCTTGAGAAACATTTCTTTGAAAAACCGATATGATGCATATTTCCACTAATTCTTTAATATGTGGATGAATTTTATCAAAATATGATAACAAACCTTCTGATTTGTCAACTAATTTAATAATATCATTAAAAACGGATGCAGACATAACAAATTAAATTAAATTCACGAAAGATAAAATTGTTGGAAATACTATTTTTGATTTCACCGGAATAATTGAGGTTATGTCGAGTATGTCTCAAAATTTGAAGCTGATTGAAGTGGATTTATTATAAAAATGATTACTTCGCTGTTAAGATTCACAAGTTTAAAAGCATCGTTTATTGTTAATAGAAGTAATAGTTTATTTAATGTTGCTCGTGCTACGAAACCGTTATTCCCTGTTAAAAATTATTGCAATTCGGCATTGAGAGTCAATACGAATGTGATCAAAGATGTAATACTTTATAAATATGAAAATGCAAAATTTTTTAAAGTTTTGAATATATTTGCATTATGTCAGTTCGGATTTTGGGTGTATTTATCACACTTTGCATATAATCACTTAAAAGATGCACCAATAGCACAGAAGGATAAATCTACACTACCATGGTGGAGAAGATTCAATTTAGGTGAAAATAAGTATCGGAATACAATTGCAATTAGTGCTTTTGCAATAGGTGAGTATATTAATATATTATTTTGCTATTAATTAAAGTATTGGGAAAAGTATTCATTAGGTTATTACAATATGTGAATTGGGTTGCCTATAGTACACAAAAATTAATTTTATTTAAAATCTTTATAATTGCTAATTCAAAATTATATTTATATCGTTTCAGGATATGGTATATTAGTAATATCATGGATGTATACCCTCAAATCTGTAAGATTTTTAATTCTTCGTAAGGGTGGTAATGATGTAACATTTGTAACTTACACTCCTTTCGGGACCAATAGGATGATGACTGTGAACTTAAAAAATGTAAGCTGCAAAGAAACACGGTCAGCAACTCCAGGACAACTTCCAATTAAAGTTAAGAATTATTCGCTACATTATATCCTTGATATGAGAGGCGAATTCAAAAACGCTGCATTATTTGATCACACAGCTGGATTAAAACGTTCGTTTAGGGATTAGGGCAAAATATTTTTGTCATCTGTAATAATAATATATTAAGTACACAGTACCCAAATATAAATAATGTAACAATATATATTTCATTAGGTTTATCATTTATGTAAGTGTCATTATTTCTAGTTCATCAATTTCTTATTTACCTTTATGTTTTGCATTGTAAATTGCTTTCTCTTGCCAATTATTTCAGTTGTTTAGATTACTTGTGTATGGCTTCTAATTGACTATTATGAATGTTTGAAGTTAAAATCGGTTGTAGATTTATGTACATAAGCCACACATTCGCAATAAGAATAAAATCCGGAAATATTTAGCTATTATTTGCATTAAATGCGTGGCTTATCGAATCATAAATTCGATTTTGTTTAAATTTACAATTGTTAACAAGAAGGAAGCGCACAGGCGACGATGTACGCGTCAACATTTCTCTTTTAAAGTTAAAATCTTAAGATTTAGATCAGTTACAAAAAACAACGTTAAAATCGACGGACAAATTAGTCAAATTAGAAAATATCCCTCGCGATAACTACAATACGAATGGAAAATTAAAAACGTTAATCAGTCGATTTTGTTTTCAAAGAGAAACAATAACTTTCGCTTGTTAAAAACCTACCAAAATAAAATAATAAGAAGCGACTTCTTATACTTTAGGAGAAGCTTCAGTTTTACAAAATTAAGTACATACACTAAGAGACAGTTGGTGACAGGTAACAGAGATGATAATCTTCTCCTTGATTCTCACAATAAAAATAAAAATACAACTACCGAAAACTAAGCAATAATCAAAAAAAAAAAGTGGGGGATCACATAAAAAATATAGTTGTAAGAATTATAAAGTAAAAAATAATCAAGTAATATACAAACAAGGTGTGTGTATGCATGTAAAATAATTCTCGTGAGAGTGTTTCAGACACAGACGGTTAGAGACAATCATCACAGTTCGTTCTATCACAGATTCCGTCCATGCTATGTCCAAAAACTCGCAAAACAAAATGTCGTCGCCGCGTTCATGCTATTATTACAATCTTCTGAATATTCAACAACTGCAAAACGTTGCGTTACCACAATGGTCAAATACATTGTGATAACTCGAATTAATTATTCATTATCATATGTATTCATAAAACTATTGTTTGCTTGCAATCTTAGCCGCTGCAAAGACTAGAAAATATTGTAAAATTAACGCGCAATTAATATGCATGCGTCGTATTATTCCATCATTGTCGTCGTACAAGAAGAAGTCGTCGTTTATTATAAAGTAGTGTTTGTTGCAATTGAATATCCTAATTACTCTCTCCTGGAAGCTCCTCTTCGTTGTCGAGTTTTGTCGTGCCGGCATTACAAAAGCGACACTTGCAGCATACTATACAAGGGGCTGCTAGTAACAGTAAAGGTGATGCTACCAACAGCAGGATACCGAAACCTGCGAAGATGCCAATCACCTGCGTTCGATGCCAAATGACCGAAGCTCGCGAATGACCCAGTTTATTTTTACAAGGCCCCTTGTCGTAATGTCTCAATAAGAAGTCATCCTAAAACAATATGCAATATAATATATTCTTCTTCTATTGATTATACAAAGAGTAATTTTATAAGGAAAATCAGACTTACATCAAGACTGGCTAAGCAATACCAGCAAAAGACATGCTTGCATCGTTTGCACATCATTTGAGCACAGCCTTCGTCTTTCTCGATAGGAACGTTGCACATCGGACAACATTTGATCAGATCTGAATCAAATGGGATGCCGGTTTCCTCGGCACGTCCTTGTTTTGCCAGCTGCTTATTGTACTCCTCGCAGGTGAGGTCCTGGTGCCATTCAAGTTTGCAGCTGCTGCAAAAATCTACAGCGCAACGTGGACAATGTACACATTGAGGTTTGCGCTTCTTTGATGGTGGACACACATTGCAAACTGTTTCACAGCCAGCTCGTGGACACCACATGCGGGTTTTATCGATTTCAACCTCTGAAAGATAAGAAAAATAAGTCTTGAAGATTTTCTTGTATAATATGATTCTACTATACTATGTATATCAAAACCCACCTCGATTTAAACGATACTTTTGATGTTTCTCCAACAGCTCGTCACCGACCAGTCTTTTGATTTCCTCCTGCTGAAGCACACCCTGAGCTGGGCACTGAGCATCCGGACAAGAGATATCATAAGCGCCTTCTGCTATCTCGAATTCCACATAGGCTTTCATGCACTGGAACAGAAAAGATTTATTGTAGGAGGAAGTTGAAAGCAATGTTCAATAATTATTAGTCAATGGCTATAAACAAACATCTAGTGATTTACATTAATTTATGAGGTAGCTTTGTTTGCGGAGTAGATTTTTTCTTTAAAGTTTAGTCGCGTTTGTTTAATGTACCAACTGGTAATAAACAGCAGGTGCAGGATTCGGTATAATCCACCTTCAAGGTTCGACGTAAAAAGATGATTATATAAAATAGCATTATGAATAGATTGTGATTCATAATTGATGCGTTTTCCGGTAATTT
>JARJDU010019173.1:0-10166 GCA_030264695.1 Lissagria laeviuscula | reverse complement strand
GGATACAACTGTTCACATTGCTTCACATTGTTAAAAATTAATATGTTAAACACTTATCTGCATTTAAATCTAAAATAAAATTATTTATGAATGAAAGGAGAGAAGCAAGTGAAAATAGGTTAAATAAGTTGGGAATACATCCCCTACTGTATTTTCTTCTTTCTTCGAGGTAAAACGATGCGAAGGAATGAAAGATGAGGGCATAAAGTACACGTCCATCGTCTGCTGGACAGGTCGGTGGGAAAACTATGCGACCGAAGAACGGAAGGAGGTTTTGTGGTGGAAGGAAATAAAAAGAAAAATTAGTGTCCCGGAGAAGGGGTGCGGAAGAGATCTGGCCGGAAACTTTTCCAATAATAATTCGTTAAAATACTGACATTGGGCAACCAGGGGCAGACCTTAGCATCACATTTAGACTGGAAGGGGGCAGAACTCGTGGAAAAATAGCTACCACCAGCCGGAAAAGCGAACAAAACGAGTTTCCACTCGACGCGGAAGCTGCGCCCAAAAAAGTTTATTCTTTCGTCCTCCATGATGGTAGTGGTGGCGGCGTGGCAGTGGCAGTAGCCCAGTGGTTCTTTTGTGAGCGTCCTCGCTGAGCAAGGACAACGAAAATCCAATTTACGCATCTTCAACCTTCGGCCGCGCCTTCGTCTTCGCACAAATTTGCTTGGAAATCAGGAAGAAAGTAGTAGCACACAATGTTTTTCTTGTTTTCCTTGACAAAAATGGGATATGTTAAAATATGTTCTAGAAACAGTGAGAGAGGGAGGGAGAGAGAGAAGGAGAGATGAGGGGAGTATGTGTGTGACATGAAATACTAAGAGTAAATTAATTCACTTTGATATACGGCTTCAGCCAGCAGCGTAATACTGACATGAGTGGTGTGCTGTTTTGTTTGCCACCTCGTTATCTCCTGTCAATGGAGCATCAACGGGTGGCGGCAACGAGACGCGGGCGGCGGCATGTGTCATGCGTCGAATTCTAGAGGTAACCGAATGCCATCTCACATCGGATCCACGCTGCTTTGCAACACTATACACTTTTCCGCCGCCTTCACTCTTTGTTCTCGTCCTCGAACATCGTTTGCTGTCTCTTTTACTTATTTTGCAGCTTTCGTAACGTTCTCTTTGATCAACTCTATGCCTGCTCAGAATTTAGGATGCTACCACGTTAGTTCTTTGATAAATAAACCATGCGAGACATTAATGCCATTGAGTTTTTGACCATTTTGCAGCAGTAAAATATTTCAATTGCAGTAGGATATAATATGTACAATATGTGCTCATGAACTGAGTCGTTGCTATGTATTACTTTGACCAGAAGCTTGGCCTATTGTTGACTTCAAGGATTTATATCTCTTGACGTTGCATCTGAATCGGAAACGTGCAAAGTGCGAAGTGCACATGTGTTGCACATTATTCAAGTATACTCATGCAATGTCATAGAGATACAACTATAGCCTATACGCCTATATAGCATGCTAATAGACTCCCAACTAGACTAGCTGACTGGATGAGCGAGCGAATGCGCTCGACGTCTGTTTTTGATCGCGATTCATTATGAAATGTAAATAAAGTGCGCGATGCAGAGAGCGTGGGCAGCTCTCGTTCTGTTTATAACTGTGCATACATTATTCAGCGTTCAGTTGATAGGGAGAATACGCGAATGGAAAGTAAAAAGGCTGGGACTTGACTGACTGACTGAACTCTGTTCGTTCTGGTTTGACCGGCTGTTCACTGGCCAACTGCGGTGCTAATGCAATCTGCTATGGATACATGTATCGGTGTTATGCTGGCTCCGACATTCTCGTATACCATATGCTCATTGTCTTCTTTGTATCTGGGACAGAAATGAGGTTATTGGTAAAAGTCTATGCAAAAATGCGGAAATTTATTTCAAATATATAATTGAATTTAATTCGGTTTTACTGCCTTATAAATGTTCTTTCAACGAAACATTCAAACAAGAAGAAAAGGCAATTTGTGGTGCAGTGATTACAAAATTAATCATCGTTTTAGAGCTGTTCCACCTCCACCTTAAGATGCAATAAGTTTTCGTCGAATGCAGCCCTGCAGCGGTGGTTTTTAGGGGTAGCGTGTGAAACTTGCGAGAGTTTTAAAGTCACGTATTTCAATTACGACGAACCGCAGCGCATAAGTAGCTCGAAAAGAAAGCAACGGTCCAAGGGATGCTATGAAGGGGGAAGGAAAAGAACATAGAAAGTGTGCGGAAATGTGCGAGAATGCGAGTGAATGGGAAGATCAGTGAATAGAAGGAAAATGTAGGATAATGGGAAATGTTAATGCATACGGCGGCGTGCAGTTAAAGCTCGCTCATCGCGCGCGCGGCATCGAACGGGCGGCTCGGCTCTAGGACTTTCTACTAAATCCAGCCAATTTCTCATTTTTGACAGGCCACAATAAATCCATTAATAAATTCGTCGATGTTCCCTTTTATTGCGTGCACTTTATATTCGGCGCTGAGCTTTTTTTTGTAATGTCAGGATTTTTAAAAATGCTGCACCAATTTGTAGAAAATATTGCCAGAAATTCTAGATATTTCTTCATACGTAGGTAAATAAATACTCGAATCCAAAGCAAACCGGAAATGTTGTTATTTTCTATGAATATAACATGTTATAAGATATTAGATAATAAATCCAACGATATGCGTTGCTTGAAGTGTTCTATTGTAAGATTACTTCTATTATGAAACCGGTAACCAATAAACTATTTATATGTAAGTATACATTAACAACAAAAGAACAACAAATTTATTCAATTTGTATTTGTGTAGGCCGAGAGTATTTTATTATTATTCAGAGAAAAAGAAAAGAAGAAAAAGATGGAAGCGATTTGTCATTTCGATTTCGTTTACGTTCGTTTTACTCTACTGTTGTCTTTTTCTTTTATTTTTATGTATACACATACTTTATACTCATCTTTATTGTAACTTCATCTACGTATTATTAATTATGTCTTTATTTCTTTTTTGTTGTAGCTATATGCAAAAAGAAATAATTCCATATGCTCTAGCACGCATTTATTTTTTATTAGACAGACTGTATAATAAATCATGAGACTAATGACATTTTCATTTTATCTCGGGATTTGCAACTGTGTAAAGAAAATTGACAATGAAATAAGTGGTCTACATATTCACACTTTTCGTCAAGTATTATTGCACAAGAAAGTCATTGCAAGTAAGCCTGGAAAACTACACGGTGTTTGAACTGAATCAGGCATGATTTCTAAGAATTGTACAAGTTTTTTCATGCTTGCTTGCGAAGTGATACTAGTGATGTAATATAATATCATATGAAAAATCTATGGGAATTATTTTATTCTTTTAAAACCATTTAATTGAAGCTTAATTAAAAATACATTTGGCATTGCAAATTTAAATGAATATCAAAATCGCATTTTCTATTATTTATCACAGTGAATATGCAATTTTTTTTTATTCCATTGAAAATATGCGTTAACAATGAGCATATAATTTATGCAGTTAAATATAAAATGCGTCAGAGCTTATTTTAATTTAAAAAGTGATATAAGTTCTATCCTTTATTTGTACGATAGAGACTTTTACAGTTTTCGTTTAATGTCGCATGTTAAATAAAAAGCCATGAAAATGCCATGAATGCATCGCTCTCTTGTTTCGGTGATTATTTCTAATTAACGTCAATTTGCTTTTGCTTTATAAATGAAACATCGAACTCTTATATAGAGCTGCAAATAACTTTTGGCTCTCTTTTTGGTTTCCTTTACACTCTCATTCCCAATGTATCAATCCTATATATCGTAAACAAATTTCTTTCGTCTCTTATTTCATTTTCACATAGCCTTAATTTAGTCTTTTAGCTAAATTCGATAGCTCACGAGCGTAGAAAAACAATCGAAGAAAATGCTTGAGAGGGTGAGTTGTGAATCCCGAAAAATGCAAATCCATTGAAAAGCGGGAAGAAAGCAATAAAACGAATCGAATTTCATGTGGCTCGCTCTTTGATTTCTCGCTTCCGATGCGATTTGCATCTTGACTTGCTGGAGTTGCTCGATTTGCTTAATTCGAGAACGCGCCAACGAAAAGATTCCAGTCGTACGAAACGCTTTCTTAATTTTCACTCGTTGCGGACGATATCGTATTACTCGCTTCTTAGACTGTTACTGATCGCAGTTTACTGCTTTAATGATATCTACTTCCATACAAATGGTTTTAAGAGACAGTTTTTCCGATTTTTCAACATTTGCCACTTCTCACTTTAATTATATAAAATTGTATTTATTGTCATTTTTAATATTACATAATGAACCATTTACTGCTGCTCCACTGAAACTCTAAAACAAGCATAATAAGCAAAATTTTAGCCGGAAATACAAACGACATCATTTGCTCAGAACTTTTAAGACTTCTAGCGTCTCTTCTCGCCCACAAATGTCGCATTGCCATTTCTATCTACTCACTCTTCTTGCCTTTTGCTTCTAGTCTTCTTGAGCGCATAATTATAATGTGTAATTAAAGCGAAATGTGTGCAGAAACGCACACACGCAATGGCAGAATATCTTAGCAGAGTGAACGCGTCTTGTATTTATCTTCTCTTTCGCGAATCACGAATTTAATGTTTTTGACTTTGACATCATTGCGCGGTTGCACGTCATATAGGATGAAATACGACAGATAAAGTTGCAGTTAAAATTTTGATGATTCCGTGGAGATTATGGGACCATAAATGTGAATACGAGCAGGGCAAGATGTTCAGTATTAACATAAATGTGAGTTTGATTGTTGACAGATGCAGCCAGAGAGACAAGACATTAAAACTTATGTTGAATTGCAGGATTTGCAGAAGTTTCACTATAATGTTATTTTCTTCTAGTTCATGGAAAGTTTTAAATTAAAAATAATTGATGTCAGATTACATTTATCAAAACGAAAAAAGATTACAGTTATTAGCATTTATCTTTGAACTCTATAATCACATCAATTAATAAACAAATTATTTTTATAGAAAAAAAATGAATCATATCACTTTCAAAACTCAATTTTAATTTGTTTAATTAATTTTTAATTGCTAGAGTAAAATTTAGTCTATATCTATGATTGCAATCAAAGCAGAATTTTTGAAAGTTGCCTATTAATTAATAAAATAAATAAATATATAAGCAATAGGCTACATTCATTTTTTGGTATGTGATTATATCCGCGTTTGCATAAAATATAAACTCAACTATTGCTAACTATTGTATAATTATTATTGCAATTGACAGCAATTGCAAAATGTGTAAGTAAGATTTGCATAAGACCAAGTTTCACCAAGCAAATAATAATTATGCTTAAGAACTGTCAAGGTCTTGCTCAATTGCAACCTTCAATTAAAGACATTTAATATGCCCTCCCTGGCTATTAAATCAATTAATTATAATATACAGTGTGTGTACAGCACTATGTTCTATGCACCAAAAGAGATTTAAACAAATAAATAACTATTGCAATCGAGCCGAATTAAAGTTTAAAAAGGTTGAATCGAAACAACATATAGCAATACATTGTTGACCTAACCATTGCCATAGAAATGTCTTTTCACTTTCATTATGCATGAACAACCTCCATTGTTGCATTTCGAAACGACTAAAGGCGTTGATTATTTATTTATTTATCGTTGTGATTAAATATTTAATTCGTGAATAATTAATTTAGGGCGAGGCAAAGAACAATTGTGGGTCTTGAATTATTTATTTTTAGGATTAAGGAAATTTATAACAATTGATGCTTTAAATCATAAAAATCACTAGCTATATAACCCTGAACCTAAAATAAATATAAAACTACCCCTAAAACGATGACTATATCAAATCCAAATTCAAAAACCAGAAGTGTAGAAAGTATTCCCACAGCAAACATTTATCATCGTCATTCGAGCATTGACGGGAGGGTGCGCCCGTTTAAAACTTCGCTATCAATCAACGAATGTGAAAGTGGATGGGTTTTTGGGGGGTGGCGGTGGCAGCATTAAAATTTATTCGCGCATCGAATTCGAAACTTTGTGGATAAGATGACTGTGATGTCGGTGTTGTCGTCGGAAGGCTGTAAATGTAAATAATGCCAATTTCGAGTTTCGATTGCGGTAAATCATTCGAATGCAATCGTGTGTGTTGATGGTGGCGGCGGAATGGAGCAGGAGTGAATGAGTGATGCATCTACAAAGCGCCACTTAATAATACTGAAAGGAAATCGGAACCATTTTGTGTACAAGTTTATGTCTTAGACTAACTTAGTAGAAAGCGACATCTTTATTAATTGTGCTTTTAGAAAGATAGAGTGCTTTAGTAAATCAGTAAATCTTTGAGCGATTTATGTGAATTACTAGCGGTATTAATATATGTTGTAATATTACATATAGTACAGTGAGTTAAAGTTATTATTAGAAGTTCATAATATTTTTTGATTTAAGCCCTCATTCCAAACAATATTTCTTAAAATTTATTCCTTATCGTGCAACAAACATTGTACAATTTTCCTGCTACGGCATATTTATAGATATTGATAGAGAACTTCGTTATCCTCGCCATGCACCTCGACGCATATAACTCAGCTCAGCTATAGATGTGTTAGCGTAGGGTTTTCACCTTCGGATAAAAATTTCTCTCCATTGCGGAAAATGAAGCTATATCGCTATATTGTCGGAGACGGCGCTCGTGCGTGTAACATGGGTCTAGCCAGCCTGAGCATGTTTAGGCGATATTGGCTCTCGCGTGTGCGCTTTCTCCAGTAGCAGGAATTGGCGAACGCTAGAATATTGCCCATCTAAACTATAATGCGCCTGCTTATCGACGATTTCGCTCCATTTTCTTGCTCGCCCTGCAGGCGATGGGCGGTGGTTGTTCTACCAATACAACTTGCCTATACAACGCTTACCACCGATCTGAAGTTGAATTTTTTTATCGCTTAGACTTACTATATTGAACTATAAATTGAATAATATTGGTATTGCATGAAACTACCAAGGGTTAACTCGAAGGTTAATTTTTTCTGTAGAAAATAGAAATAACCCTGGATTAAATATATTACCAACTCTATTTCGTTCTAAAGATTATGTTCAATACACATCGAGAAAAATTGATTTATGTCTCCACGTTCACAAGCATCAAACGGCTTTTATAAGCCTCCTAATTCTTAGGAGCGATGAGGAGGCCTAAGCTGTGCCCTTTTCCGTAAACTTCCCAGACCCTATCCTGCGTGTTGTGTTGCTGGCACTACCCTTCTTCACCATCCGATATCATAATGCCGCTAATGATGATAATAAAGCCGAAAATGTGTTTCACTTCCCACGGTTGCTATAGGCATAACGAGATCTTGGAAATTTCTCACATGTAATTTATTCTTGGAAATGGATTGAACTAGAAGAAAGTGTTGAAATTAAGAAGATAAATTGACAGCAGAGGGTTGGTATTATGCTGCTATTTTCTACCTGGCTACATTACTCTACCTAGTATTATATTTAGTACCTTATATCACTTGATTATTATCATTTTATTATAGTGCTGATATACTTCATTATTTTGATATTTTACTTTTCTATGTTTATGACATGACTAAGGTGAAATACCTGTACTACAAGCGGCATTAATTTGCAACAGCGCATTGTTTGAATAGTCGAAACGAGGTGGAATCTACATTCGAGTTATAGTCAAAATTTGCTTAATTCTAGTTGGGGAGAGCGTTTATCCATGCAATTGCCGTCGCCTCAGTTCCCGTCGAACACCACCATCCACCACCGGTAAACCGTGAACAAAACCCAGAGAACTAAAACTAAATCCGTGTAAAATGCAAATGGCCAGAAGGGCAAATTCTACTACCTGTTACTAACCTCTGGAATAGACATTCTCTCTTAAGCTAAATTCGTATTCCTACAGCAAAATAACGTGGCTTTCCTTGATGTTGAGCGAGCTATGAAAATGGAAATGTTTGTTTGACAGTGTGTAGTGTATCGAACCATTTGGTATTTTCTACATTTCGAATGTGGATTCGACATGTATACTCCTATGCACTTGCTCACATTCTTCTTTTGTATGGTTCAACAAGCTGTACGTGCATGTAGTTCGACAATCAGTTCATGCCCTTCTTACAAATCCTGCTCCTGTACTATATATCTATGAAAACCTGGGTCATGATTGTATCATTGTGGTGGTGGCACGCTTCCTCAATCTATCACCTGGCGAGAGACGTTAACTAACTATCTCATTAAAACTTTGTTACAACCTTTGGTCCGGCCCTATATAGATAGATGCTCTTTAATTTTTAATGTATTGCACGCTTCATCAGATAAAACCTTATCAAATAAAAGTTCTTGTTTTTGAATTTTCATAATCTAACCTAAAAACAGAGTTTTATAAAACCAACAACACTATCTACAAGCAGGATTTTGGTGGTCAAGCAGGCGAGACGAATCTTTTGGCCCATGACGGAACGAACGGAGCACTATACGCACGCGAACATAAAGCAAAATCCTCACGCAACCAGCACATTTGGATCACCAAATAATAAGAGATAGATAGCAGTAACGTTGGATACGTGTGGCGCCGGCGCCGCCGTCACACATCGCGAATTTACGAATTCGGGCCTCGTTCCAACTGTTGTCGAATCGAAACAACAATGACTAAGCGACCAAACGAAACGAATCGAGACGATTCTTTTGCTGAAATCTACGCATTTTATGTAACAGCATCGGCATCGCACTCTTTAATAATGCAATATCAGATAAAAGCAGACATAGATGCCGTAACTATATCTAGCGGATATAATTTGATATAATTATTAGAAATATTGAACCGTATATAGTAATTATGTAAAATTGCTGAATTGCAATCAAACACAAACATCACATTGTTAATTATCCAGCTGAGCTCTCTATAAATTGGAATCCGTTAGAAGTTTATTATAACCGCGCACCTTGAAGAACATTAAAGTTTAACTCGCACATTGGCTAATTGTTCTATTTCTATTGTTGCAGGTGAGTTTCGATGTTTCCAGAAGAGAACTATGTTAACCCAGAGTCAGGCGATTGGCTGGTTCGTAGGTATGCGCTTTTCAATTATTTCGCATTCGCAATGTGCGATACACAGTCATCCGCGCCTCTTGTCCACGGTTAGTGAATGCGCTCTTTGCAAAGCCGTTTGTGAAGTGAGACCGTTGAAAATACCTGGACTGAAGTTAGCGAGTTTAGTTTCCAGCCAAATTCTACTCTTTCCTATCCCTATAATAGCGTAGCTAGGAGACCATGTTATATTATTTACATCGTTCTGTTGCATTCAATTTGGTGCGTGTAACAGTTCTCTCCTAAAATAAAATTATCATTAAAGGGTTGTTATGTTTTGTTGTTGTTCCTATAAAGTAATTGAGTACTTTATAAACTTTATAAATAACAAATTTTGTTATGGATATAATATTATGCTCGTTTATTAATATTTATATAATAATTAAGCATCGAAATAATAATACTTTTGTTAAAAGATGATACTAAGTTAATTAAAATTTATCACTTGACAAATATTATCCCAAAATGCCAATTGTCATTAAAATCGAAATAATGCGCATTAAACTTGGTTACAATTGCCAAGAAGAGAGAATTCCAGCAGGAATCAAATCCAATAATAAAGGGAATTAATATAAATGCTAAGAGCGGTGAGTAGGCTTGTCTTTCTGACAGATATTTCAACATTCTGCTTCGTAACGGTTCGCGGCGTTCGTAATTTTTAATTAGTGCTAATTAATTGATGCTTATTGACGCTTCGAAATAGCTGATTCTCGCTAGGGTGGAAATTACGCCAAAATGAACACTTGACAAATGTTCGAAATTTCATTAAAATTCAAGATTACTTCCGGCTCTAATTAAACTTTTTTGATCATATACAGCATATTTTTATATAGCTCTTTTATTTATGCAACTACCATTTAAATAAGTATTGCAGACCTTGAAAAAATAAGCAAGAAATATTATTTTTTCTCTCACTCTTAAATTATACGATTACAGAGCTGTAAAAAAATCTCAAAATCTATTTAACCGATTTTGCTTTCTTTGTTGCTTCCAAAACGTAAAAATGTTTTTTTTATCATGTAACATAGGCCGTGTTAGGACATTTTTATTTTTCGATTAATATTTTGAA
>JARJDU010019148.1:0-13815 GCA_030264695.1 Lissagria laeviuscula | reverse complement strand
GTGATCGCTGAGGTCAACCTGTAGGAACCAAACTCGTGTCTTTATCCGGTTTTGTATCGAAGATACAATGATTTTACTTAGAAAAAAGTTTAATTTTCATTATTTTCAGACTTTCACTCTTGCACCAACCACACGATATCGAAAACGAACAATAATTATTTGCTTAAATTGGATTGAATTGTAATAAGTTTTCTCACTATGTTTATTTCAACTTTCTGCGACTTTAAACAGCGTAGCTGTAGCATTGCAAAGTGAGACAACTTTTAATACAAAACTAATCTGTACAAGCATTTTAAAGACGTTAAATACGTAAAATAAAGCCCACCTAAAACAATATCTTAAAACGCGACGGTGCAAATCTCATTACTCAAGTTAGTTTTAAAATATATCTCTGCGATTTCCTATAGTAAATTTTAAGGACCCATTCGGCCTCGCTCATGATATCGTCAGAATTTTCACTAACATTTGCTGAATGTAATGCAATTTTATTTTTACGTGCTTTATATAATTTTTGGCTAGTAGCTTTGTAACCACTCTTATTGCGCGCAAAACAATTTTCAAATCAACAACAACAAAAAATAGCGACTTCTAGTGAAAATAAGTAGCATTCAAAAATATCATGTTATTTCAGTTCCTTGACATTGAGTCACAGCTTGGACGACGTGTCAAGTTGGAGTTCGTCCGTCGAACAAGTGATGACCATCGAACAGCTGCGTTATCAGTTGACAAGCTGCTTTACTTGTGGCGTCTCGTGGACAGACAGTCACGTTTCGCTCGATTGCTCCGAATGTGGGGGCTACTCTATGGAGCGTCCGTGTCCGGAATGTGATGGGCACTGCGGCACGTTTTGGAAACGCGACCTCACAATGGTAAGCATGAAGCAGCTGATGTTTTTTACTTGTGAATTAGTATTATACTTGTGAATCCTGTATCATGAAATGTAAGGGTCATTCTATTTCAAATTATTCCGGCCATGATTCCTTTTGTTATTCTTATAAAGAATGCTAAATATTAGGTTTTAGAGTTTTCAAAAAAAAATTTAAATACTAGCAATGTTCAGGCAAAGTTTAATATCGGATTTTTTATCAAAAAGTTCAAATTCTGTTATTACCTAAAGGCAGACAAATTAACTATTATTTTTATCAATTTTTTTAGAAATACATAAATTGTGGTAGATTTAGAAAGAGAAATTGTCTTTTATGATTTGTTGTTAAAAAAATGGTAACTTGCTAAAAGTTAAATCTGCTTGTTTAATGGTGATTTACAAAAAATAATTGCGAATCTGTCTTTGGGTGTTAATAATTCTTTGATAAAAAGTTCAATAGCAAAGTTATGTTTTTGCTGGCGCAGTGCATCTACGTGCAAACACAGAGCATTCGTGATCAGTCAACGTCGTCAGTAATTAGTCGAACTCCTGACGCTTTTTTCCTATTCCTGAGGGTTCGGCGATGGGCTTGTAAGTTGCAACCGATCTCTGTAATGTGCAAAAAACTGCAAAGAAAACCAGTTTGACTTTATATATATATATGCGTGTGTGTGTGTGTGTGTGTGTTTATTTGATTCCATTTCAAATTATAATTATTGCATCATTCACGATCAAATGTTTACAAATACAAATTCTTATACAATGCAAATTGTATTCGATATCACTTTTGAGAGATAGGTTGGAAAATTGCAAACTTGCTATTATATATGATAATATTTCATACTGTTTATACTAAAAAAATCTTTCTTTTGCAGTCTCATTCAAGCGGTAAAGCCCGCTGGGTGGGTGAATGTATATGCGAAGATAAAGAACCTGATCCGGGTGATTGCCATCTACCACCACATCAACACGAAGGCGGCAATTTGGCGGGCCAAGCACAAGAGCTGTGCCAACGACTTGAGAAGCTAACGGCCGCCAACTCGTGACGGCATCTGACTTTGTAAATTTGACCATTTTACGGCATTCGTCAGATACTATACCTAAACTAAAGCTTATCTTAAATTATAGTAATTTATACCTATTTGTAATTGACGTTTCGCACGTACATCTATCTAAAAGTGAATAGAGATTGAGAATAAACAACAAAGAGCGAATATATATATATATATTAATTTGTCTATTTGTTTAGACAATTATTATACACAAAAAAAAACAAAGATCTGTTAAGAAAGAATAAGCGGCACAAACAAACTGTGAAATTTTAAACCAGTACTTATAATAGAAAATTTACTATTAATGGTAGTGATCATTTTAAGTGTATATATTATCTTTTTAATTTTCTTCATATCAGATGTTCTTAACGGTATTGTTGAAATACATGAAATACCGTTTAGACAGTTTGTGTGCTTACCTGCTTTACTTAAAACATATTGTATTATACATAATATTATCATCATTGTGTACTTTGTATAAGGCGAAAGCTATTCGTGTGTAATAAATCATATTACATCATTTCTGTATTGTGATGACAAATACTAACATTCCGTCGTCCCGTTGAATTTTAGTGCATTATTATAAGAAATTTTTGTTTTGACATTAAAAAACTATCGAGTATGACATATTTATTGTTATCGCTTTTATTGTGATTTTCCTAGCAAAAGATACACGCCTATTTTCATAATGTTGCATTTATTTTGTTGTTTATTTGCGATTGTGGATTCATAATTGTTTATGGCTATATCACTGGTTTGCACTGGTAAATTGTGATCGTATTTATTCCGTGATAATGTGAGAGATATGGAATTAGAACTTGCTTTGTATAAACAAAATAAAATATTTATTTTCAGAAGATTTTTTTGAAATAAAATATATATATACATATACCAAAATTTTTTTTTTTCGAAGGACCTTGTAATACGCGAACTAATTTGAAGTACAAATTTCTAAAAGTTTCCTGCTATGTGCTTTATTAAATTCCGGAAGTAAATAATTTATTTCTTCACGATCCTGATCACTTCTTGGTAAAGAGCGTCATTTGCTATTGTCAATAAACAATCGGCTCTTATCAATTTTCCTTGTAACTAGATAAAAACGCATTCGGTGAGTGTTTGATAATCACGTATACCATAACTATGGTTATAGAGATAAACAACCATTCCATTGGTTTCAAAAATAATTTTACGACAAACTGAAATTCAATTCTCCTTGATAATGCACTAAAAAGATTGTCATTTAATGTATTAGTCTGTGTTATTCATTTTCACCCTCTGCCTGAAATTGATGAAAATTGAATTTTTTTCGTAGTTTCGAAACTACAATAATTTTTGTAGTTTCGAAACAAAACGAGATGAAGACACGAGTTTGGTTCCTACGGGTAGATCTCCGCGAGCACAACTAAGTAGGTTTTGCACATTTACCAATTATATCAGCTCTTAAACATAATTAATAGAAACGTAATGAATGAAATAGGAAAATTTGCGTACGTCTGTGTCAATACCTTTGATAGGTTTAGTGTTAACAGCCAAACTTAAGCTTATATCTCGTATCAAAAAGATGATATTTGAAGAATTTGAAGGTTATTTGGTAGTAAACAGTTCAAAATCGCTGAAACGTCGCAAACTTTTTAAAATTACAACAATTGCAATAAAAGTAACAAAAAACAAGCAAACTTAAATGGCCTTGAACACGTCAACGACTCCGGTAGTATCTACAATGTTATTTTTTTGTGTTTTTAATTTAAAAAAATCTAAGAAATATGTTGATTTATTAGTTTTAACGGAACACATTTTTTGTTTCAGAATCAAGTAGGATTTTTTTCTCTCGATAAACCAACTATTTTTCGATAAAATTGTATATAACACTTTGTTGATATGATTATATCTACATTATTCGCATAAAATGTATAAATCCGTCAATGGTTTAATTTGAAAATTTGATGTTAATGAATTTAAAACATTTTGAAATACTTTTTTTAGAAAAAGTATTTGTTTGAAAAAGTGATATTATGTTTTCTGTATTAGAACAACTAAACGATTAAAATTCATTACTAGTCTGTGCTAATGTTAACGTCATGTTGATTAAAGAAGTGTTACGATTCGATTAAACATTTACGATATCGTCTTCATTATGCCAATGAACTACTATATCTATACTCTTTAATGTAATGCTATGCAATACCGCCCTACATAAATAAGTAAAAACTTGACATGAGAAGTCTCACATGGAAGAAATTACAAAAGTTACAAAAGTTGAACGAAAAAAATTTCACCGAATGAGACTGATTTGTTGTTGTGTCATACAACATAAGTTGGTAAAACCTATTGTGGAACCTCCTATTTTCAACACGTATTTTTAATGTTTTTGTTGTTATTTTTCGTAAAGCCAAAAAGTTGACCCACATTTTACCTACCCCAATTATAGACCGTAACCTACGCAACCGTACACTTATTGTTACATTCTTTCTATTATTAATTAAATTGTCATGAGTCACATGTAATATTTTGGAAACAGTTAAAATGTACTCTTGCCGTTTTTTATTTTTTGCTGTTCAACTAATCATAATTATCCATGCTCACGGTAAGTCAAACCTATTTGTAGAAATATTTTTGGTCCTTTTTTATTTGCCTACTTCTCTAGAACCATTGCTTCGTTGTCACTACTGCGAGGATTGCAGGGAGAATTACGAAAAGAAGGGGGGTCCTTGTTCCCCTCGCATGTATTTCTGTGTTTTCGTGGAGTATAAGGATGGTAAAATTGATCGTTTCTGCGGGGACCAGGGTAACTGCTCATCCGTCAAAAACTATAAAGTGTGTTCTATGTGTTCCGCTGACTACTGCAATGATGTCTATCGGTCCGAGGAAGATTCCCCAACAGCTTCAATGACGCTCTATCTTGCGATAATGCTCATCAACATGTTGCTAGTGTAAGCAACTCGAGCATCTAGCGCATTTCAGCAGCTCCCAAAATTAATACGTTGTACTACGTCTATCAGAACAATAAATGCATATTATTTGTTTGGTACGGAATTGTTTGTTGGTTATTTTTAAAATTTATATTTTAGCTGTGCACATTTATTAAAAATTAAGGCATCTTCGAGCTTTTGTAATTCAGGATGAGTGGAGTATGCATATTGTTTCCAAGCGCAAATCGCAATTGCGGCCCATAATACACGGAAGGTCGACTACGTAAATCGTTAGAACGACGCATGCGGAATTTAACAACGGGTGCCACACACCGCCTCCTAGCACTTTCATTGAGCTCAGTATGAAAGCGCAGGTCGGCAGTGGGTAAAGTTTACTCGCAACGCGTGCGACGAGCAGTCAAGAAGATGTCGCGTGTTTTTTATAATCTGAAATAACCAAGCTTCTCGAATAGACAGAGTTAAACAATCGCCATTGAAGGTGATTACTTCGCGATCGGTCAGTGGGGTTTGATTTCGTTACATCTTGTGGAAGCATCACAGAGATCAACAGGTACGTGTATCGATTTGTTAATATACGTGTGCGACCGAGTTTCGGCGCTCATTATTTTAATGTAGATTAGAGACTAAATTCAAGATCAAATTAATTATAACAAATGGGAAATTTTGGGTGCAGATAAGTAGAATTTTTGTGAGTCAGCAAAACTTTTTCATAATACTGGAAGAGCTGATAGGAGCATAGAAAAAATTGGCATTTCTTGTAATATTTGCGGGTTTCGAGCTATTTCCAGTCCATTTGTGATGTTCCCGTCGGTAATTGGTAATTGGCTATTGATGTTGGCCTTGGCCTATAAAAAGTTTTCACTTACGACCAAGGTCATGATTGGAGAATATAATTTCAGAGAAACATTTACTTTTCATATTTTCATGCATGAACGCACATTTCAATGACTCAATGAATGAATAATACATTTTTGAATAATTATTTACAAATCTTTAAACCGCACAGTTTTGTTTCCTGTTTTGATAATTTTATATTCAGCCGAAATTAAGAATTCAAACTATTTATTAAAATCAGGCATATAAATTGGTGGGACCTAATAAACCATCAAACAAACTTGCTTTAGGTGAGTTGCTACAGCGAAAGCTTCAGAAATATTCGTGTAATATTCGTGCAATGAGAAGGTGCAAATTTAACTTGTATATATCTTTGCAGATGCCGGAGAGCCTGCTGCTTCCGACCTACAACGCCATGGCGGAGGCCGAGCCGGACCTAAGTACTTTTGAAAACAAGACTGGTCTCGCCGAAGACATGAAGTTCCTTGCTTCTATGCCGGAGTTGTGTGATGTCACTTTCCTCGTCGGCGACACCCGCGAACCAGTGTGCGCCGTCAAAGCAGTCCTCGCTGCTCGATCCCGGGTGTTCCACAAGATGCTTTATCAGGTAGTAGAGGCACACTAAAAAGATTGTTAATATATTACAACATTTTTATAAAAATGCAATTTAATATTTATATCTTCTTGCATTTAAGGCACCCAGTCCCCAACGTAAGAAGGAAGCGCCGCCCAGAGAGAACAAATTACGTCTATTTCTGAAACGTTCTTCGGAGCCGCTGCTCAACCTGCAGAATGCGTCGCAACAGGTAATTGTAGGGTCGCCGGCGCTCAGCCGACAAGTTAGAGTGAGACCTATCTGTGCGCCGAACTGTTTTTTTGCCGGTCCAGATTACTAATTAGCCGATGTTGTGCACCCCATTCAGAGAGGCTACACCCAGCAGTTGGCTCCTATCCATGAGGTAACCTTCCTTAGCCTTCCGAAATCTTCCGTTCATGCGTTGATCGATTGTGACGCGTGTTTTTGACTGCTCTCTCGCATATTTCAATTTGAATTGTATTATACATTAGTACGTTTGTATTCTGGTTTCAAGTTTTATTAACACATTTGCCATTTTGGATAGCTCTCCCTGCCCATATTTCTTACACAACTAGATTCATTTTATTCGAGTTGCATCTAACTTCAAAGGCACCCTCTTTCAAGTACTCTTAGTTGCAACGTTGACAACCAAGTAGTCTGTGTCCACAAAGTAACAAGTGCCACAGTATTTATTTAATAGTACTTTGCATATTAAATGAGGGTGGATTTTTTCAAACAAATAACATTAGTACTAAATGTGTGATCAAAAAACAGATACTAATTATTATTAGACTAGGTATGAAAAACTCCACCCATAGTATTGTTACAACCACCCTATTTAGCATGGATCTCACGCATGTGCATACAGCCGCAGATACACGCCCAACCATACCGTTTCTCCATTCTATCGAATGCAATTTCATAGAAATTGAAGTTGTTTGTTTCAAATACTACTAATGAACCCTTGCATAGCCACAGTCTCAGCAGCATCAAACCCTCATAATCGAAGAGTTTGAACCGGATGTGTTTCGCCAACTCATCGAATACATTCACACTGGATGTGTCACGCTGCAACCGCGCACACTGTTGGGTGAGTGGTTAAGGCGCAAATACAAAGGAAAAACATATATTAACAAGGGTGACGTTTCAGGCGTAATGAACGCGGCGGATTACTACGGCCTGGACGAACTACGGCGAGCGTGCGCTGGTTTCGTTCAATGCTGCATCAATGTGGACACGGTTTGCGCGCTTTTAGCGTCCGCCGAGAGGTACATCCAGTATAAATGCACCAAATCATTGGTCCAGAAGGTAAACTCATCGACATCGCTGCTCGATTATTGCCTAATTACGCATGTAATACTTTGGGTTTCAGGTCTTGGAGTTTGTAGACGAACACGGGAATGAAGTCCTGAACTTGGGTTCATTCACCTTGCTGCCGCAGCATGTTGTAAGGTTGATCCTAGCAAGGGATGAATTACAAGCTGACGAATTTACAAAGTTTCAGGCTGCGCTAATGTGGGGTAAATTTTCATTTCTATACATACACCAAAGTGTTGTGTTTGAATCAAATCTTTTATTTTTAAATTTGCATTAAACATAATAACCACATTTTTATTTAGGAAAGAAATACTGCGATAGCAATCCCACTACCAACCTTAAGGACGTGATCGGTAACTTCCTCGAATACATTCAGTTCCACAAGATACCAGCTAACGTTCTAATGCGAGAGATCCATCCACTGGGTTTAGTACCGTATAGCATCATAATGAACGCACTAGCATACCAGGTTATAGGCTGCGCGCCTCATCTTCTCGCTAAGGGATTCCCGTTCAAGCCATCGTTTGTTTTAGGCAGACCCGGCAAGCGTCGACCCCGGAAAGCTGTCCCCGAATCGAGTGAGGCGCAACGCACAAGGACGTTCCATGTCCGTACAGAGTTCCCTAGATCCCTACGGTTCCAATACGACTCTAAGCTCCAGCGGCTCCAGCGAACTTGCGTCCTCCGATGGGAAGCATTCTACGTCCAACTAACATACGGCCACTGGCGCGCCGCACCACCATCATCACCATCACCCGCCTCATCCGCCCGGACCATTGCACCATTCTGCACCACCAACCACGCATTCATCTCCGGCACATTCATTCACATTCACCATCGTTCTCAAGAAGGTCACTCCAATCCCGCGTCATTGAGGGACGCTCATACCCTAAACAGCGTGAGACAACACACTGACATCGGAAAGCACAACGGTGCTGCGTTTGCCGTACGCTTTTTTGCATCTTATTTGAAGAGCATTAGACATTTTCCTCTATATATCTATCTCTCGTTGTCTCTTGTTCCGCATGATCCTTATTTGTTGCGCGGCGCAACAGTGGCTTTAACATTTAAATGTACATACCAATTGTACTTTTAGATTTTATTAATAAGTTTTGTTGGACGACTTGGTTGGCGCTAAGTTTCACTGAGTTGAGTTTCTCGAAATCAGGTATGTTGATAGCAATAATAAGCACTCAGGTGTACATTGTTAGCAACAATATGGATAATATTTAATGCTGATTTTAAGTTTTCTACTTTTTTATATGAGAGGAAATTATTTATATAGATAACTTACTAATGTTTCACTATAGTTTCCGTTATGTGTTTATATCTACTCTATCTTCTAAGTTGCTGTTTTAACATTTACGGATGTACTGACCAAAGGGTCGTTAATATTTCCGATAAGTACATGTGCGTAAATTCGTTTCTCTATGTCTGTACTATTTTGAAACAATAAGGGCCATGGAAAAAATATCAACAACAAGCGATGATATATTAACGTTAATACAAAAAAAAAACAATGTCTAAATATAGCATTAAGCCGTGTATTTTTAATGTCAACTGTTGTGTAGTGTGTATCGAAATTCGTTATTTTGGATAACATATATCCAAATATCTAATGAACCAACATGCCGATTTGAACTTGATTTCCTAAAATATTTGCCAAAATCGTTCAAGTTTGAACCAATTGGTACGTGGGACGTTGCCATATTTAATATCTATGGAAATAATGATTTGTGGCTTTAAATTCGAAAGCTGAGATGGACTTATATCTATATCTGCCTTTTTTCTAGCAATACTAATAAAGCAAAATGAAAGTTAGCCCAGATTTTATCGTCAGAGTTTATCTATTAAAATGATATTAAGATATTTTTTCGAGAAACGTCGATTTTAATAGACATTTCAAAAAGATGTTGAATACAAAAATCAACCTAACATATAAGTTTATATAAAATTTAGAGTATAATCGATGCATGCGTACAAAAAAAAACAGAGAATATTTTTATTATAAAGCAACTAACTACGCTTGTAAATGCATTAAAGTGTCGGATAATAATATGTTTCCGCAACTTATAAACGTGAATAATAGAATATGTTCTAAAACATTTTTCCATGGCCGGTCAGTATATGTCAGGTGAAAATAAGTATTTTGTTATCATGTTATCACTGTGCAATTGATGTCCATCGTATGTAAACGGGGTATGAACAGTGTATCACTCTGTCAAACATGTACATTATGTATATTGGCATTATGTATGAATCATGTAAATCCATATAAATCATTACATAACTATCATCTGTTGCAAACTTTATTCATGTTTACCTCTTTCCCTGTTGGAGTTTTTATTTTAATATTTGCAAATAAATATACAACCAATAATAAGAACAGGTAAGGCTATCATAGAAGCATTAATTCGAATGATTGAAGTTTCCTTGAACATCTATTATAGAGAGAATAAAGATGAAAGCAATTAATTAGTTTTTTGTGTGTTGAATCATAATTAATGTAACCTTCGTTCAATGTAGAGCTGGGTTATTGGGTGATAATTGCAGCATCGATTCAATTATTGAAATTTACAGCCTTTTATTGATTACTTCAATCTTCTATAAATTTATTTAATAGACACTAAGCCAGTAACTGAATTTCAAATAAAACCTCTTTATGTATGTAGTGTTGTGAGCGCTGCTGGTTGGCCGATGTGTGGGCGGCTTTCCGTTAGACCGGCAACGCAACAATGTTGATTTCGAGAAGAATTTGATAATTAGTACGAGGAGGTTTAAAAATAGGACAGCGTACCAAACTAAACAATATATTGAATAATAATAGGAAATAGCTGGGAATCTGACCCAGGCTCTAAGGTATGCACAAAGTGTGCGTACCAGTATGCTAACAGAAGTGAAGAGTAACCTTCGTACAAGAAGCGCCTCTGCTTATATTTACATGCTATTTGTGCAAAGAGAATATTAACTTAACATTTAGTGATTTAGTTGTTGACAAAAATATTAGATTATTATATTACTTATCTTGGGAGCATTACATACTTTTGCTAAAAATTCATTTAATGTCATATATCATTTAGATTACTATAGTCGTCAGAGGCGAGTTTAGGGCTAGGCGCGCTCCTAGAGCCTCAAGATTTGAGGGGCTCTGCGCAGACCTATCACCCATGAAATTTAATTCAATTTTTTCCAAGTCCTGTGACTTACACTTGACTGACTGATTTTGCATCATGGCAAACCATAGACTCTTAGGGCCCCGACAGTGCCAAACTTTATTTATAATATAAATAATATAATATACATTTTAATTATAAGGTATTTAATCTATATATAAACTTTTGTTTGAATAATAAAACGTTTTAATCTCGTCGTTGGGTCTTCTTCGGGAAAATATGAATTCTTTCTAGAAATAACTGAAATATTTTTTTGTATAAAATAATAGGTACTGAAATTTAATAAGTGAATTATAGTTTTTTCCTGATAAAACAATACAAAATGATTGGATAGCGATTGATTAAATATAACGCATAGCTTACGACTAACTTAAGTAGTGAATATTAGCTATACTACCATATATTTTGTTCTTGAGATATGATGATAAAACACAATAAATTATTCATTAAAAGATGATTGAATACACAGTGACCATCATTTATTTCAAAGATAATTTTATGCTGATTAGGGAATAATATAGTTAGCCCTCTGTTGACCAGATGGAACTGAATCGCACATAAGACAAGCCTAGCTCTGGGTCACTTTTGACTCACTTTATCAACAGAGGGTTATAAAGATTTCTCATAAATTTTAGCCAACTGCTAAATTCAAACTTTAGTCACGTTGGCTTCGGTCATTAATGAAGAATCTAATTACTATTTTTTACTACAATCTTCTTCATTTTAGATTAGAAATTACATCGAAATTCATCCAATTCCGAGAATGTACCACCTCCAAGTAAATAGTTTAACCACTTTACTACTGATAAAAATTCTTACTTCTAAGAGAACGTATTTTTTTAACACGCATTTGATTTATGTGTTTTGAAATCATATTTTGGTTCATTTTTGATTTTTTAAATTTAAATTATTTTTAAAGGTAGAATGTGTAGTTTTACAAATTAATGCTTGAAGTACAAGCATATCAAGAAAATAAAATTTATTGCGAAGTATACAAATGAAGAGTTTTATGCTGACGTACCATATGATCCATGGTTGACGTTCAGCAAACATAGATACAAGATGCAAGACTAGCCATGATAGTCACAGCAGTTGCGATGAGGTACTTAATGCTGCGTTTTTAAGTACCTCCGAGGCCTCGTTTCCGAGGAGTGTGGCCGCGTTTGTAAGACGTAGAGACTACGTAGCCGCTGGATTCGTAGCGAAACGTAGTTGTTGGCGATCTTAAGAAGGCGTCTACTCCGGGACCGCTCTTCTGGCTGTCAATCTTGAATGTGATAAACTGTTTAATATACATATTCTATGGTGACAAATGAATTTTACATTTGTCAATCACAGCGATTCATTTTTAGACGAGGAAATGTATCTTTAAAATAATCCTCATTTTTTGGTACGTTTCGTGGCCTTACTTTATTATTAACTACATTTAGAGGTTCAGCCAAATCATCTCCTATATACTCCACAAATAGTAAAAACAGATCATCTTGTACAATTTCATCCAAAGCAATATGTTCTAAATTCATTTCAACTTCACATGTTTTTATTCAAACTGAGATTTCAAATAATCAACAAAAATGGTTTTAAATATTGCTTTAAATTTTGTCAGAAAACATGAAATGAAGGGATAGCTTTGGTGGTAGCGTATTTGAAAACCTCTAGAAAACATGGCCGACTGCTCTGAGCAGCTACCCAGCTAACACACATAAGGTGGCCGACGGGAGAGAGTACGTCGTCTGGCCGATCCTAAACCAAAATGCGTCGACGGATGATGGTTGGCCAATGGCTATATATTTTCCAATTTTTACAAAGCCAGTTAGATGGTTTGCCACCGTATACATTTTTCTATATTTTACAGTACTCAAACAAAATATCGTACAAAAAATATTTTCTAGTTGTCTGCCTCCTCCTTGATCTTATCCTATCGCGATCGCCTGCAATGCGCAACCATCCCTTAATAATGTTATTTACATCATCCTGTGTGACCGTTTTAGACAATGAATTTCTTCAAATGAATGCTGAATTAGAAGACGTTTCTAATTTATTGATTTTAATATACATAATTAAATTAGAAGATAGTTAGTGTCTTACATAGAATCATTTGAAGGACCAGTTTAGGCTTTGAAAATGACATCATATTATTTCGGTCAAGCCAATTACATTAAATGACTAAGTCCGATGTCATCATCCTCGATAAGATGTTTTGAATATGTGTGCCGAAATCGTTGCCACCCAAAATAAAGAAATGCACCACCTACAAATTGTACAATATTTTAAAAAAAAGTTCTATAATTAATTGCACTTATTACCATGTCATGCATCTTATCTGCGTATATCAACAATTTCTCAAATGCATCCAACTTCCCCACTGATATAAGTACAATAAATTCTCTAAAGACACTATAAACTTGAAGGTACAAACTGCGCGAGCGAAATGAGCTCGTAGCCTCGTGGTAAAACCATTAAAAGAAGTACTTCTATTACTAATTCTTTAATTAACGGTTTTTAAACGTTAAAAGTGTGGTTGAAAGCGGTTAACATTTGCTAGCAATGCATGTGCCAAAGGTTCCCAAGTCAATGACTGCAATGCCAATATCATGCTGCCGTTTTGCTGAAGATGTTAAAACGATTTTTAAATGCATAGTTTTGCCAACATAATGTCAATGTAACCTTAATAAAAACCAACAAGGTATCATATGTACGACGTATTTTCTTAAGCAGCACAGCATGGCTAAAGATATACGTTTATCTTAAATTTTTACATCACACCGCCAACGTTTCCAACGTGGGGCTTACCGATGGCCGCGCTTTGTGTATTAGCAGAGTACGGATATAGCGGTGTTGTATTACATAGATGAAAGATAGTTACATGATCTAAGGTCTCCATAATCCCAGCCAAGCCACTAACGTGCTTTAATTTGGCTTCCAAATTCAAATTTTTTTGGAGCAAACGTTGAGTTCGTTTAAACCGCACCTGACCTTTTCTTAATATTTTTCTGAAGTTGAGAGTTAAGACATTAATATTCCTCCTAGCAGTTAAATGCTTATAAGAATTAGGCCGTCTCAAAGC